>LOJH01024704.1:0-19014 GCA_001685095.1 Ellobius talpinus
TCAAAACAAGCCAAATTAAGAAATATCCAGGTTTAATGGGATTCCTGCGCTCTCGGGTGGACCCGAGGGGGAACCGGGAGGACGCAAACGCGACCACCGACCACCAGGAGGAAGGAAAAGAGACCACGCGTTCTTCTTTTGGGAGTTCATTTAAATACTCTGTGGGAGTGGTCCTCAGGGTTCAGGACCTGGCATCCTGGGATTTGGAGTCCAGACCAATACAACTCTCAGGCCTGGGATAGATGCCAGGGGCTGGGGTCTACGCTCCCAACTTAACACCCACTCAGGCTACCATTGACCTCACTTTCCTTCCCGTAACCCATGCTGGTTCCTCCAGGTCAGCATTAGTATGAGCGTCACCTAGGAACTTGTGAGAGATACAAATTCTCATAACTCATCTGAGATCCTCCAAACTGGAATTGGGGAGTGGAGTCCACTCGGATGGTGCAAACACAGGCTTGGGAGCCACTGTCCTACACTATCAAACTGCTCGTGTTTCTGACTCCAGTCTCCCAGTTGCTTCCCGGACCTCCACTGGGTCAGGGATATGACTTCAGGGATCAGAGGGCCTGCTCAGGCCGCTTCTTCTGATTCTAACCACTGCTCAGCCTCCTTCTCCTGCCCTGCTTCCCTAAGTCCCCACTTCCCAGCCCCTTATTTCCAAGAGTAACAAAGTCTTCTTCCTGTTGGTGGCTGGGGTAGATTCTTCTTGGAGTAGGAGCTCCAGGCATCATCTCTTACTGGCAATGTGGACCCAGGAAAGTTGGTTAGATGGACAATAGGTAAATAATATCTGACTCTGGGCTCAAAAGATCAGCCAGCACTGCATTCCAGCTCCACCCTGCTCACTGATAGTGGCTTGGACACAACTTTCCACCTGCAGGCAAAGGCCTCCGCTTGATTTGGTCTCCTCTTTCCAGACATCAAGCCACCCTGTGTTCCTTGCCAGTTCCACCAGTGGGTGTTCTCTGCTACAGCATGAATGTATTCTACAATGAGACACCTATTCTCACCTCCCTCAGAAGTCTCTCTGATGCAGAACCATCACCACGCAGAACCAGCACTGCCTCAGGACCAGCTGGGTTCAGGAGCCTGAAGGGGAAAGTCAGGCAAANAAAAAAAAAGTGGTTTATGCTGAAGAGCTGCTGGGGAAACAATGGAGGATTCTTCAAGGAACACTGCCTTAGCCACAAAACAATAGATCAAAGGGAGCCTTGGCCAGCCAAGGGGGTGCTAAAGAAAGAAGAAAGAGCTGTTTCTGTTCCAGCTGGGAAACACCTGCCATGGAAGAACTGGGGACCTGAAGAGGTCCTTTTCCTCCTGTGCTTCATGAAGGAAGTTCAGCGTGGAACTGAGGCAAAAGGCAGACTGGACCAGAGAAGATGCACAGAAGTCTTAAGGAAGCAGAGAAGAGAGAGCCAGGGACAGGTGAACGAAAGAATAAGGAAGTCATGCTTGCTAAAGCTGGAGAACACGTGGAAAATTACAGCCCTCTACATTCTCCCCCCCACTCACCCCTATAGCCTGCAGGTGGGGTCAAGTCCTAGAAACTATTGCTGAACATCTATTGCTGACTGTTCACCCTCGAGTTCACTCATCAGATGCTTTCAGTGCCTTTGTCAAGCTGAGAAGAGCCGTCCCTGAGTCAGCCCCTAACCAGGGAGAGGGAGGGGAGGAGAAACTGACTGCCAGGTGATGCCTGTGATTTTACAAGAAAAAGTCTGCAACACACACCGTGGACCACATGGGTCCACCTGCGGGGCCAGGGGATAAGCTCAAGTCTATGGCCCAGAAGCTCGAAGGAGCAAACAACCTGGAGCTCCCAGGAATCCTGCTTTGCACGGATCCTGTTGCCGTCTTCCTTGTTCCCCGCGCGGCTCACTTTACTGAGATTAAGAAATCAACAACCGCTGTTCTTAAATTTTCCTGACAGAAGTACAAAACGATCCCACTAGACAGTATGCAAATTTCTTTTTTCCAGCCCAGCAAAAGCCTGGGGTGTTCTCACATCATCCGGAAGGGTGGAAACTGACTGAGGTGGCCTGGCTGTGCTCACTCACATCAGCACTGAGACCACCAGCAAAATTAAAGGTTTTTTCCTCGTGTGATGACATAGAATTCTTTGGTTCACGCCTCCCTCCTTTCCTCTAAGGTCATGCTGGGTTTTCTTCTTTTCTGTGTCTGTCTTTCTGATGTTACCAGCTCAGACCAGGCTCACATCACTGTGCCTCTGTTTCCCAGGTCTGCCTAATCTCCCTGACCCTGATCCTGCTCCTTTCCTGGAGTTTAGAGGCGCCTAGTTGCTCAACAGATGGAATCTTCCCGTAGCACTCCAGCCCAGCAGCAGAGCGGCTTTTCCCCACCTTCCGTTCATCTGTCATCGCTCATCTCAGCCAGTGTCTCTCCTTCCAATATCCACCTCCTGGGACACGGCTAGTCTCAAGGCTTCACCCCTCTGCACCTCCCTGTGCCATTTCTGAGTAACAGGACTCAGGACACAGGACAGGAAATCTACAACCTGACTTGACAGCAGGGCCGAAGAACTCAGTTTCCAACAGAAACATGTTAAACCTTGATGGTCTGGTCCACAAACACAGCCCGTGACTGTTCATTTTGCCAACTTGGGTTTATTGAGAACCACCTGGGGGATAGGGAAGCATACCCTGGGTGTGTCTGCAATGGGTTTCCAGAAACAATTAGATCACCAGTGCGCTGACCTAATCAATGGATTAATAATCTTTTGATGAATTCGTATCGCAAGGCCATTATTGGGAAGTGTTGAAAGCTAGGAGGTAAGGCCTTCTAAAGGAAGTCGGTCAATGAGGGTGTGTTGTGGGGGATGTCTCACCCTGATTCCTTTACTCCGCTTCCTGTTCACCGTGAAAAAGTTCCTCTACCACATGCTCCTGTCTCCATGATGCTTTGCCCAACCCATGGAGCTGAGCATCTGCAGACTAAACCCCATGGAACTGTGCCAAAATAAATCTCTCCTTCTTTAAATTGGTCTTTCGGGTATTTTGTCAGAGCAATGCAAAACTAACTGATGCATAGCCTAGAGCCAGGATGGAGCCAGGCCATAGTGTTGATGACTCTCCCTCCTTTGAAGGTTCTAGGAGGTAGTATACACATAGGACTACTCTGAGCCCACAGCTCAGCCAAATCTCTGTTCTATTTCTCCCTGCCCAGTGCACAGGGAAGGCTACCTCACCCTTTCAAATTGGAGCTTCCAGGGTGAAGCATCCAGAAAAGACTTGTGTTGGGGAACAATCACTTTGTGCACTGTGAACGTGTGTTGCTCTCATTGGTTTAATAAAGAGTTAAATAAATGGCCGCTGGGTGGAGGTGGCACATGGCCATGATCCCAGCAATGGGGAAGCAGAGGCAGGGGGATCTCTGTGAGTTTCAGGGCAGCCTGGTCTGCAGAGTAAGTACCAGGACAGACACCAAAGCTTCACAGAGAAACCCTGTCTCAAAAAACCAAAAGACCTAAATGGCTAATAGCTGGACAGAAAGAGGGTAGGCAGAACTTGTCAGGGGAAAAAACTCTCTGGGATGAAGGAGGGCAGAGTTGTCAGGGAAAAAACTCTCTGGGATGAAGGACGTGCAGAGGCAATGCACAGGAAGCAGGATATATGCAAGATGAAGTAACAAGGCATGAGCCATGTGGCAACATGTAAATTCATAAAAATGAGCTAATGTAATTGTAAGAGCTAGTTAGCAACAAGCCTAAGCTATCGACCGAGAATTTATTAATAATAAGTCTCTATGTTGTTACTTGGGAGCTGGCTGGTAGGCCAGAATATTTCACCTACAGATTTGTCTTATAGAGAAGGCCAAACGACAAAAAGGACATAAGGAGTCAAGGTTGGGAGGAGAAGATGAACTACATCAGCAGATGGACCAAACTTTAGCTAATCATATGGGTAAGGCCGGTACAAATGTGTCTCATCACTGCAGACAGCCCAGAATACACAGGACCTCAAACAAGAGGTCTGCTGCTGGAACTCTGAGTACCATGTCTCCACGGCTACTACACTTCCTCCTAGAGGCCAATGATTACAGGACCCACCTGGTTAAATGAGCCAAGCACTGGACATGTGGCATGCCTGGCACAGTACAGGTGTTCAGTATGTGTTGTACTGTCCCTGTGGTGACAGGTAGAGGAAGAGTTAGGACAGCTCACCCCTTCCTTCATTCATCCAGATCATATTTACTGGCCACCTGCCGTGAGTCAGAGCATGTCTTAGAACCAGATGTTAGATATTCAGTAGGCAGCTGTGGTAGGCATCACAAATGTTAAGCAAAGACAAGGAGGAAATTAGAAGCAGAGGAAAGAGGAAACAACAGGGTCTACAGAGGGAGCAACCAGAAAAGGTCAAAGCTGGAGGGGATGAAAGTGAACCAGAGGGAGGAGGGAAGGAGGACAGGTCATTAAAGAGCTCACAAACCACTCCAAGGCAGGGCTGTGTGCTAAAACCACCAGACTCAGGTCTGACCAAATCTCGCCCAATACAGAGACATAGAAACACAGGTGACAGAGTGGCAAGACACCCATTAACCTGGGCATATGACCAGCAAATGTAAAATTAGAAGAAATTCCATGGGAAGAATGGCCTCATGGTCTTTAAAGGGAAAAAAAAGATGACAGTGTTTCTGTAGATTAAAAAGGGCAGATATATCAAATATGGACCAGTTCTGCTAGAAACAACCCTCTTAGATCCTAATTCAAGCAAACAAACCACCTGTTGGCCATCACATTATAACTGGGAACATGTGACCTATAACCAGGTAACTGATAAAAAGAAGAAAATGAGGGAAACAGCCTGAAACATTTCAAGCTTTAGGATAAACTTGAATTGTTCTAGTGAGTCCAGAGAGAGACATCCTGAAATCCTTCTGGCTGAGATAACATCTGAAACCTGCTTCTGAAATAATTATGGCTGAGGGAGGTGCGTAGTTATAGTGTTAACCCCACTGGTCAAGATAAGGCCACTACCACAGTTTAAAGCCAGATTTGAAGCCAGCTTTAATTAAATACTGGCCAGGTAGATGGGCTCTGACCAGGTCCATCTCTGGTTCCCCAGAAAAATGACCCAAATCAAGTTTTGCAGTGGCTTAAGTAGTTCCCATTGGGTCCAATCAGGGCAAGTGCACATCCTCACATATTTCCTGCATGTGAGCCTCCCACCCACATGTGACCAAGTAGATGGGTCACACAAACTTGTTTAGGGGAGTGAAAACAGGTGACTTGTTATCTCCCAGAAACAATAGCCTCCAGCATTTCAGGAACTCTCCGTCCTTGGGCAAGGGGCTGGCGGATCAGAGGCATTTTTGTTTCACAGATCTCTAAGTCATAGTAATTAAAACTTAAAATGTAAGTTTGGCTCTCACAATGGGTGAAAACAGACTTGGGAAGTAGAGGCAGGAAGATCATCAGCTCATAACTACGTAGTGAATTCTAGGCCAGCCAGGGCTACATAACACCATATCTCAAAATGAAATAAAAGCCAAAGGCAAAATCATACCATATTAAAAAAAAGCTAAAGGGTGGGCGGGGATCTGGAGAGCTGTCTTGGGGCTCTGGCTATGGAGGTCCTGGGTTCAACTTCAAGCACCCACATTTCACAATCATCTGTAACTCGAGTTCTAAGGAGATCCAATGTCCTCTTCTAGTCTCCTCGAACAATAGGCGTATACGTGGTGCACAGGTAAAACACCCACATGCAAAAAAAATCCTTTTTAAAGAAAAGCTAAAAATGGCAGTCAGTTCAGTTATATATGCATGTGGATTTATGTAGGGGAAGATCCCTTGCCATGTAGGAACCCATTCAATGTTTATCTTTTATCTCAAGGGTTAAGTGCTGTGTTTATTGAGTCTCTTCTCGTCTGTTGTTTTTTTGGCTCTGACATTTACATTTGATGGTGCTAACTTTTTGTCCAGAAATAATGCAAGAGCTGGAGATACTGCCGCAAGTAAGGCCCTGCCCTAGCCAAAGGTGCCAACCTTCAGCACAATTAGAAGGAAGGAGGGAGGAGAGGAAAGGGGGGGAAGGAAAGAGAGGAGAAGGGGGAAGGGAAAGAAGAAATGAAAGGGACCTGGATTCTTGGCTATACACACAAGATTACCAACTAGCTTTGTTTTTCCAAAGTCGCCCTGTTCTCCCAGGGATGGCTGGCCACTTCCAATATGACATCTTACTATAGTAGTTCTGGTAGCCACAGGGCTTACGGGAGGGAGACTGTGGACCTGAAACTTCTGAGAAGTCAAGGAGCCCTCTGGTCCCTGTGAGGCAGGCACTTAGCTCCACATTCCCAAATTCCTGTGTTCTGGAAGCTCAGCCCCAGGCTACACTGGTAAGTACGTCTAACAGGCCTGGGAACATTCCTGATCTTGGCCCACTTCCTTGTGAGATTGCATGAGAACAAGACAGCTCACCCACCTCTAATTCCAGCTTCTTGCACAGGACAAAACACGGTTCTGCCTCAGCAAACCCATACTTCCTTTCCCAGCACTTAAGAAGCTTTTGATGGCAGGGCTCAGCTCACGCATCTGGAAGTTTCCCTATATCGGTCTCTCCCAGATGCGAAGATTGACCCATTCATGAGATTCACACTCCCTCTACTTTGCAAGCCAAATACTCTTGACAGCACAGCCTAGGATCATGTGGAATTCTTTTTGTTAAGTAATACAAGAGGGAGGTTTGTGGATCTGATGGCTTCCATAGATACTTTGCTATAAGTTTCAGAAAGGACTGGGAAAGAGCACACTGGCCATAGAAGCTCCATATAGCAGTGGGGCCCTTTAACAGCCTCCCTTCATCCCTCCCTCATTATAATCCCTAATGTCACCCTCTTTTCACAGGGAACCATATTATCTTTACCATCTTAGTATTTCTGAGAAACTAACTCTATGTAGTTGTGTGGCTATATCAATACACAAGCTTCTCCTCTCTTGTTCTCTCCCCCTATAGACAGACAGCATCCCCCTATAGACCTTCTTCTCTCCCCTACAGACAGGCAGCATCCCTCTACAGACAGACAGCATCCCCCTATAGACCTTCTTCTCTTCCCTTATAGACAGACAGCATCCCCTATAGACCTTCTTCTCTCCTATAGACAGACAGCATCCCCTATAGACCTTCTTCTCTTCCCTTATAGACAGACAGCATCCCTCTACAGACAGACAGCATCCCCTATAGACCTTCTTCTCTCCCCCTATAGAAGAAAGTATCCCTCTACAGACAGACAGCATCCCCTATAGACCTTCTTCTCTCCCCCATAGACATCATCTGCTTGCTGTGACATTGATGACGTTTCCCAGAAGATACAATACTCAGGAAAGAAAACCGTGACACATACAATAAAACACTGTTTGATGAGGGGCAACAAGGAGGGGAAAATCTTCATACTAGATTTTCAGAACTGCAACTAGCCAGCTAGAAGGCAGCTTTTGCCTCTCAAAACCTCAGTTTGTCCCTCTCTATATAAAACAAAGTATAGGGACAAAATTGTCTCCATGACTCTTTTTCTGCTTCAAAATGCTGTTATCTTTCCAATTTACAGTACCCTTCCATTCTTCTGTTGGCTCTAGCACCTCCTTAACAAGAAAGGAACACCTGGAAAAACAAAATAAAATACCAAGGATAACTATATGAGGAAATATTTATGAATATAATGAGAGACACCAACGACTGCTAAATATATGAAAAAATGCTGAGACTCACTAGCAAATCAGGAAGGTCACACATTTACTCCCAGCAGAGGTAGACAGATCTCTGTGAGTTCAAGGCCAGCCTGGTCTACAAAGAGTCCCAGGACAGCCAGGGTTACATAGTGAAATCCAGTCTCAAAATAAAATTTCAGATTAAAGTAAGATAAATTTGGCCCTCTTTGATGTAGAGCTGTGAGCCCATGAAATAGATTCACACTGTGCTATATCACTGTAGGAGGGGTAGAATGGGGTGGGGGGTAGAGACACGACTGTACTCAAACTTGTTTTCTACAGAACAGTAGATTAGAATATGTTTTGTCCAGAGACTGATTAAAAGCACCTAGCTTCTCTTTACAAATCTGCTCCTAAGGTTTGAATTGAAAAAAAAAAAAAAAAGCCTTAGCTCTTTTGTCATCCAGAAGCTGTATTTACATCTGGCAGCATCCCTGAGTACAGCTTCCCTCCCTTTGGCACCTGGATTGTGTTTCAAGGTGGAAGTTCATTTCCCTACCTTCCCTGCCACCCTCCAAACACACACCAAGAGAGGCCCTACAAAGGTATGGCTCCTGGGTTGGCATCTTCTTTCCCATCTGAGTCAAGCATGTAATCCAAGCTGAGCAACAGGAGGAGCCCACCATCTTCCTTGGAAATAACTTCCATCCGACCTTCAGTGTTTCTTAGGGTCTAAACAAGGAAGGGGTGGGGGGAATCCCAGGTCAGCCATAGCACAAGGAAAACAAACCCATTAGTGTGTAGGGATCTGTCTAAACAAGACCTGAGCTCTGAAGAGAGGGCACTGTCTCATGAAAAAAGGGGGTGCCCAGGGGAATCTCAATCCTTGCAAGATAATGTACTTTAGAATGTAGGTGAGGGCCCAAAAAGTTTCAGAAAAGAGACAGTTCTGACACAAAACATAAACTTTACCTGCAAGCGTGAAGGTTTTCCAAACACATTAAAAGTGTACTAGAATGCCAGGACGGGCTCCAAAGCTATAGAGAAACCCTGTCTCGAAAAACAACAACAACAAAAAAAACCAAAAAAACAAAACTGTACTAAAAAAATAAAATGTTGGGTTGAGCCCATCCACTTTCTATGTTGGAAATTCTATTGACGTTAAACTTTTTTTTGTTAACATACTCATCTCTGTATAAATGCAGACATAAATAGAAGACTATCTAACTAAAGCAACTGGGAGGTATGTCTATGGAAATAAAGTACATACAGAGCTATTACATTGAATGGTTAACCCCTAAATATACACACAGGTACAAAAACAGAACATCCTGAATGGTGAGCGCTTTTCCCTAGGAGCCCAGTGTTTTCTTAGATACAATCTCATGTCCACACTTGACCTTCCCAGGATACTCCTAGAGGCAGCCACTGTCCCCATAGTCCAACGATAAAGAGTGAGTTGTCGGAACCAAGTCACCTTGCTGAAGGTCACAGAGTCCCGAAAATATGACAGGTGTTCAGACAGGCTACAGGGAAGGTTGCCCTGCAGGTCTCTGGGCTCAGCAGTACCGAGGCCAGTGCTACCCAGTGCATTTCTACAACTGTTCAGGATATATTCTGTTCTAGATGTATTCTTTCTCTAATGCAATAGAGCTGGGGCTTTGCTTCTGAGAACGCTCTTTGATGCAGAGAATTCAAAACTGGTTTGCCCAGACTCCTAGTTCCACAGGCGGGAGGAAGTGAAAGCAGGGGCCCGGGCCTGACTGCCAGCAGAGCCAACTCACAGCAAAATTCAGTCCTTGGCTTCTCATGCTGTCCTAACAAGGGTGTCAGATTAATCCCCACACTGAGCATAAGCCGGAACCTCACACTCTGTGTAAACAGCGACCCACCAATGGAATCCCGGGGACATTTTTTTCAGTGACTCCTAAAATTCATTGCTCCTTCATCCCTGAAAGGTCGGTCACTCAAGATCTAGCCCCACCTCTTGGCCCAGTTTGTAGGAGATGAATGCTTGTCAGGGAAGGTGTCCTGTTCTCCCTCACCCCTGGGCTTCTGTCTATTCATTCTCTCTCTCTCTCTCTCTCTCTCTTCCCTCTCATCTCTTTTCCCTCCTCTCTCCCCCCTCTCCCCTCTCTCCCTTCTCTCTCTCTTCTCTCTCTCCCTCTCACCCCCCTCTCTCTCTTGCTCTCTCTCTCTCTCCCTCCCCTCCTCTCCTCCCTCTCTCATTTTTTCGAGCTAGGGTTGCTCTGCATAGCCCTGGTTGTCCTGGAACTTACTCTGTAGACGAGGCTGACCTTCAAACTAAGAGATCCACCTGCTTCTGCCTCTAAGTGCTGGGATTACAGCTGTGCACCACCAACTGCCCAGGTACACTGCTTCTCTATCCAAAACAACTGTGCATGTTTCCTCCTCTACACCATTCCTAACCTACTCCACTCAGTCTTCATTTTATTTGCCACCTCCTCCCGGAAGCCCTCTGTCATCTTACAGTTTTGTGATGTCATGCCACCCTGTTCTTCTGCTGCCACAGGACCTAAGATGACACCTTACATGTGATTGCCCAGCAACTTTTCTGCATCCCCAATCAGACCATGAGGTCATGTGGGCCTGGACCTATGTGTACCTAGCAGAGTGCTCAGGTGTAAATAACTGATCAAATGAATATTTGAAATCAGGTAGCACAGTTTTGTTATGGCAGGCCTGCAACAGACACTGCAGACAGATCAAAAAGTTGTACTGTCTGCCTTGGTATTAATTATAATCTATTTATCCACAGTAATTTTTATGTACACAGATTTTTTTAATGTAAGCATAGATATAGGGGTGACATCTGAGGTGAGTCTGGGCTATATACAACCAGAGCTCCCATCGAGGTTTCTGCAGTTCAAGATCCAGGGATGGAGAATAAATAGACATGAAAAGATTCTCGATTGCAAAGGAGCACCAGACCTGCATCCTAATACAGCACTCAAGGAAATTCCAAAAGCTATTCTGAATATTGACAAAAGCAGAGGGAGAGGGGAGAGGTTTTCCTTTTCTTTGTCCTTGACCTCAGAAGAACTACAGATAATGCAGCTTCTCTTGCTTTGACATCACACACACATACACACCACCCCTACACCAGCAGCCTCTGATACCACTACCCCAATATCATAATCCCCTGAAACCATCAACTTCCAACACCCATCCCGGCACCATCAGCCCCTCACACCATCAACCATCACACACACACCATCACTCCTCAGCATCATTGTCCCCAGCATTCACACCATCACCCCTCCCCTGAATACACATCATCACTCACACATCACGTACATACACACTGTCATCCTAGCTCTCAATGTGGGTCCAGAGATCAGTAGCAACCACACAACCTGAGGACTTGCTGGAAATGCAAATGTTGGCCCCACCCTAGACACACTGAACCAGAAGTTCTGGGGGTGGGGGCTGGCCACCTGTGTTTTCTCTAGCCCTCCAGGTGACTTTGATGCATGCCCGAAGTTGAGAGCCACTGCCTGTCTCTTGATCTTTACAGCACTGGCTGCCAACTGAGTTCTCTTGTTTATTTATTTAAACACTCAGTTCTTTTCCTTCCTCCTGGAAGGGTTTCAGTTGTTTGATAGCAGATACCTATATGCCCTCTGCAACGTCCAGCTTCTCATAAATATCCATCCAGTCAATGAACAATTCTTCCAACATCTGCTTGTTTTCCCCAGTTTCCCAGGAGCTGGTCCTGAAACAGCCAGGAAAGGGTTAAACCTCCTAGTGAGTCACCTAGCCAAGCTCTGGTTATCTCAATGAAAGACAGGGTTCCAAGGACAGGAGATGAGACACAAAGCTGGGTACTTTCTATCCCCTTTGCCTAAATCCCAGAGGCTAGAATGCTCACTCAAAACCCCTCTGAGCCCACCTTTTCCAGACCTCGTGTGCTTGATAGGATTCCATAGTGGGGACATCTTAGGCTCATGGTCAGGCCCATGAATTCTGTGGAGCAGTCTTCTCCCTGTGGTCCTCTCATCCTCCAAGCCATCAGACACCCAGGAAGTCATAGGCAGAGAGGTGGGAACCAGCTGTAGTGAGAATAGACACAGTCGGATTTGAAGGAACCAGAGCAGCCAGGTTTGACAGTCTCTCCTTAGTAGGTTGAAGGAGCAGGAAAGGTGGGTCTTAGGAGGAAGCAAAAGAAATGGTCGACCCTAAAAGAAAGGTAAGAGCTGCCACCCACTCCAAGAAGCACGCCTTTTATCCCAGGTGATCTCACCAAACACCTAAAATATCTAGACCAGGATGCTCTTTTCTTCACAGAAAGAAACTGAGGCTCAGAGAATGAATCCTCCAAGGTTAAACAGTGATCCTTGATCCCTGACCCATCTCTGACCCCAAAGCCCTTCTTTTGTTGTTTCTATTTGTTGTTGTTTTACTGAGACAAGGTCCCAATACACAGCCCTGGACAGTCTGGAACTTGCTATGTGAACCGGGCTGGCACTGGACTCCTGGAGATCTACCTGATCTGGTCCCTGAATGCTGGGATTAAAAATAAGCACTGGACTAGGGAGACGGCTCTGCAGTTTAGAACGCTTGGTGCTCTTCCAGAAGTCTCTGCACCCACACAGCAGCTCACAACCCTCTCTCATTCCAGGCTCAGAAGACCAGATGTTCTCTCGAGTCCTCCAGGGGCACCAGTCACGCGAGTGAATTTCCTCCTTCCAGATTGTTCTCAGTGCACAAACATGAAAGCAAAACATATAAACACATAAAATTTACAAATCGAGGTTGTGGTGGTTTGAAAGAACCACTCCCTATTAGGAGGTGTAGCCTTGGAGGAAGTGTGTCACTGTGGGGGTGGGCTTCCAGGTCTTTCGAGGACAGTGTGACAGTCAGTTGACTTTCTGCTGCCTTCTGGCCAAGATGTAGCCAACATCAGGTCTGCCTGCATGTCACCATTCTCCCCATCATGATGATAATGAACTGAACCTCTGAAATGGGAAGACGCCACCTTAATTAAATGTAAGAGTTGTCATGGTCATGGTGTCTCTTCACAGAAATAGAAAACCAAACCAAGACAGAAGTTGCTACCAGGAACTAGGGTTCTGCTGTGATGGAGCCTGACCATGCTTTTGTTTGGAATAATGTGGACTTTGGTACTTTGCGTTTGGACAGCAGCAAGTGCTTTAAGCACTACTTAATGGGGCATACTAGAAGGAGCATGGAAGACAACGGTGCTGAGGATGGTTTGAAATGTAGGGAGCTGTCTCAAGAGGTTTCAGAGAAGAATTTTAATATGTCACGTAGAAATAATTCTTGTGATATTTTGGTGAAGGACGAGGCTGCTTTTTGCTCTTGTCTGAAAATCTGCCTAAGGCTAAAGTGAAGAGTGTTATATTCTGTTGGCAGAAGAAATCTCAAAACAGGCTAGTATAGACTCTGCCATGTGGATATTAGTAGTAACTCTTATGAAGACATATAATGAAAAGGAGCAAGGAAAAATATTTGAGGAGAAAAAGAGCACCAGAAAATGGAATGAAGCTAAATCTTTAAAGGGATTAAGAAATGGAATAAAGAAAATGGTGCCCTCAGGGCAAGATTCCTCCCAGCCAAGTTTCCAACTTATGAAAAGGAACTAGAGCTTGGTGTGGTGGGGTACACACACCTTTAATCCCTGCACTGGGAAGGCAGAGGCAGGTGGATCTCTGAGTTTGAGGCCAACCTGGTCTATGGAGCAAGTTTCAGAATAGCCAAGCAGTGAAGGACAGGAAGCTGGTGAAGACGTAAACGAACAAGAGGACCGTGGTCCAGCCCCAGCAAGCAGCAGGACTTGGCAGCCTTGACCATGTGGTTCTGGCTTTAGAGTTAAGGATAGAAGAACGAAGTTACAGAATAAAGCCACTAAGGCCAGATGTGTGTCAGAGGTGTCCCTGAATGGAAGCCAAGTTGAGAGGCCATTGCATGAAGCTGTGAAGTTGAAGCCTGGCTTACCTTGAGAAGCCTAAGATGTTAGAGATGCCAGAGCCATGGGATACCTGCCTAAGAGAGCTGCTAACAGGGAGTGGAACCGGACCAAGAGAAGTGTGTTGCTTGCAGTCAACAAAGCTAAATGACACTCGAGAGATTTGGAGAGTGTTTGACATCAGACATGGAGATGCAGAGTTTGGAGTTTTCCCAGCTGGTTTTTGGTCTTGCTTTGGTCCAGCATTTCCTCAATGTGCTCCCTTTCCTGTGTTCTGGAACAGTAATGTGTATCCTGTGTCATTATATGTTGGAAGTATGTGATCTGCTTTTTTTATTTTCATTTTTACAGATGATTACAGCTAAGAGATTGCCATGAGTCTCAGTAGAGACTTTGGATTTTTAAGCAAGTTTGGGACTGTTATAGACTATGGGAACTTTTGAAGTTGGACTGAATGCATTTTTTTGCATTGGGATATGGCTATAACCCTTTGGGGGGCCAGGGAATGGAATATGTAGTTTGAAAGAAAATGTCCCCCACAAAGGGAAAGGCACTATTAAGAGGTGTGGCCCTGTTGGAGGAAGTGTGTCACTGTGGGAGTGAGTTCTGAGGTCTTTTTCTCAAGCTTCCCTCGGTGTGACAGTCACACGACTTTCTGTTGCCTGCAAGATGTAGGACTCTGAGCTGCTCCCAGCACCACTTCTGCCTGTCTGCCGGATGATGATAATGGACTAACCTTTGAAACTGCAAGGGGCTCCTTGTATTCATAGCCTCCCCCTCTACCTGCCCACCTGACATGAACCCACCGCACCGTTCTTACTGGATTTACTCTGGGATCTCCTGGGACTTGGTTCACACTAAGCCAGGCTGTGGAGCACCCTCACAGCCTTCCCCGCACCTCCCTGCCAACGTAGCAACTGCTTGCGGGCCACCATGTCAGTTTCCATAGTTTGTACTGCGGCAACCAGCGCCGGCCAGGCCCTCCACGCTAACCATCAGGCCATTCCTTCCCAGGGCGAAGAGAAAGTAGCTTTCCGGTTGCTCTACCCAAAGGATGGAGAGATAAGGAATTCCAAGCGCCTTCAAGAACAGCTTCCCTGGTGTGTTTCCTCTGCTTTCCACATCCCCACTGTTCCTGACTCACACCAACTGACAGCCAGAGGAGGCAGCCTACTGCAGAAGGTGACAGACAACGTCCACTGACCCTAGTAGGAGGCTGAAAACATGGCCCCCACCTGCAGCTCCTCAGCAACCGCTCCTATAACCTCTCCCATCTGAAGTCCACTCTCACCTCGGCCCTAAGGCTTCACTACCCGGAGAGTGTTCCCAGATCAAGGGTAAAAATGAGGTGCCTCCTGCCAAAGTGAAATAAAAAAAAAGACTTGTAATAGGATCGCATAAATCCACAGTTACAAACAGACGTCACACGTGTGAAGAAATAACAAAACACAGAGTAGGGCCTACTAACGGAGACGGCACTGCCCTCTGGAGCTGCCCCTATGCTTCATGAGATCCCCTTAGACCTAAAGAGAAACAGAAATGCTGAAATGAGTTTGGGAATGTAGGCTGGGGGTAGCCATCTTCGCAACATGGGGCATTTAAAGCTTCACTAAGCTCCAACAAAGCCGCTGTGCACCCCTGAGCTAAAGATTCAGGAGTGGGAGGAGGTATGGCAGAGGGGTAGCACAGAGAAAAGAGGGGACCCTGGGCAGAAGGGAAGGGTGGAAGCACCTGCCAGTGCCAATCCAATCAGGAGTCAGCCCTGCCATTGGGGAGCTGGAGCTCCCAGCTGCTGTCCAGCTGAACTGTGCCTGGATGCTCCTGGTTGTGGACACTGGGTCCACAACCTGTGACTCACACATCAGTAAACAGGCGACATGGGCAGGAAGGAAAATCATCTAGGGTTAAAAAAAAAAAAAACCTCTGGGGGCAAAAACCAAGAGTGCACACTCAGAGTACACTCGGGACAGATGTGTAAACGGCATGACAGCCCAAGCCACTGCCCCAAATGCTGTTAACCTTTACTCCCGTGGCAGAGGGAAGGACCAAGGTCTCTGGACCACACTGCCTTCTCCAGGAGTCACCATGCCTCACTGGTACCCACCCCTTGTTTATACACCAGAACTAACTAACAGGCGGTGGCACCCCTCACAGCCTGGGCCAGATGCAGTCAGAGCATGCCTGTCGTCTAGGTAACCCCTAGCTGGGGGCCCAGATCCTGTGACTCCCTCGCATGATTCTGATTGCAACAGTAGGTTAAAGTTCAGAAGCTGCCTGCCGAAAACCGCCCAGGGATCAGCTGTACCTTCTCTGGCTGATAACCCAAGTGAGGAGAGAAAACAGTTGACAGCGCTTCTGAGCTGTCCTTCCTCAGCCTGGCTCTCAAAGGCCCTTAACCAGTCTTTCCAGTACTGATCCCCAATTACAACTGGATTAACAGAATCTTAGGATTTTTTTCCAAAATAAACAACGATCCCAGGCTCCATTGTCCGGCATGTTGCTTCGCCACCTAACTTACTTTTAGTGAAATAAACCACTGGCCATCTGACAGTTTTAAAGGGACACTCGCAGGAGAGTGTCTCCCAAACTGCTCTCAGAATCAGGGTTCGGCATCCACCAAGCAAACCCAAGGCATGTTGACTTACTAAATCAGCCCTGAGCCCAGGAAGAAATGGATTGTGATCTCTTTCTAGGGGACCTGAGCTTTGTCCTCTAGTAAAAACACTCAGGGAACCCAGAATCTTTAAGAATCCCATAGCAGGGGCAGTCAAAACACTCAGAGGGAGGGTTTGTGGCCAGATTTAACTGATTTAGAGGAACCAGGAAGAGAACACCCCTCCCCCAAATGGAACCTTCATACTTTAATTAGAGCTAGCAATGGGCAAAACTCAGCAAAGCAAACAGAAATACCTTTGTTGTTGGCTCCAAAACACCTCAGTGTGGTCACGCTTTGGGTGGAACAAGACAAGAAGTTCAGATTCCTTAGAGGAGGGCATAAAGAATGGAGCAATTGCTGTGGGCTGTGGGCTGGGACAGTGATCGTGGGACACAGAACTTGAGTAGGATTTGACTCAGAACGGAAAACAGCTGCGGTTCCTCAGGTCTTTACACAGCCTCTCTACTGTGTCTCCTTCCACACAGTCCCCTGGGCAATCTCACCCACAGCTTCAGCTGCTACCTGCAAACATGACTCACACAGCCTTATCTCCAGCCTGCTTCTCCTCAGCTTCCAGGGCTGCAGCAATTTCCTCCACGGTCCTGACTAGCTACCCCAATGCGTCACCTTCTTCCCTCTCCTGTCCATGCCTCCTCTGGTTCTTCCCTTCTCGTCCCCTATCAAAAGGTGATGATGCCCAAACCAGACAGCCGGGGCCTTGCCCTGACTCCCTCCTCCTGAGCTACATCCAAGACCAGCTGGTTATATCACCTGCCCGTTTCTGCACCTCCAGCCTCCATTCCACCATAGACTCAGACTCTCACTATTCCTGTTACCTTTTCCCCCGTCTGCCCAACTCTGGCCTCGGTGCCCGCTGAGCTTTCATGGCAGGTGGGTCTTGTTAAAACAGCCTTCTGCAGAAGGGATCTTGGTTGGCAAACACACACGAAACCCTCTATCTCAATCCACAAACAAAAAGGCCTAGGCTTTGCCCCAAGGCCCTGAGCTTTTGTGCGGGCAGCATTTTAAAATGATGATTTTTTAAGAGCTCGTCATGTTCTTAGCGAGACTAGTGGAGAGAAGAAGCTGCCAGATGGTGTCTATTGTAAGTGACACCCATGGGTAGGCCTGACTTGGAATAACCCCCCCTCTCCTGTTTGCGGCCCCTGCCTCTACTCACTAGTAATTAACTTTGGCTCTTCACAGGAAACTATGGTCCTTCTAGCCTTCAGTTTAGCAAGTTCCACTCAGGTTTGGACAGCTTGAGAGCAACTGAAAGGAAGGCTCCCTCACCCTCCTCCCTGTCTAGACTTCTGACCTCCTGGTGAGAAGTTGCCAGCTTGACACAACTTGGAATCACCAATAAAGAGAAAGCCTCAACTGGAGAATTGCCTCAATCAGATTGGCCATGCAAAGCTGTGTCTGTGAGAGATTGCCTTGAGTGATGGTTGATGCAGATGGGCCCAGGCCACTGTGAGCAGCAGCGTCCCCAGATAGGTGGGCCTGTAGAAGAAAGCTAGCTGAACGTAAGCCAGCCAGCAAGCAACATTCCTGCATGACTTCTGCTTCAGTTCCTGCTTGAGCACTTGCCCTAACTTCTCAGTGATGGATTGTGACCCGGAAGCATGAGCCAGATAAACCCTTTCCTCCCCCCAAGTTGCTTTAGAAAACAGGATTTTATGGAAGCAACAGAAAAGCAGACTAGAATAGAAACTGGTACCGGTCAGTGGGATGTTGCTGTAAGGGACCTGGCTGTGCTGCTTGCTGGAAGATTGTGGAAATATTTGACACATGGAACTAGAAAAGCCACTGGGTCCTCAGAGCTTAGTGGGCTCTTCTGTGGGAACTTGGGGCTAAGAATGTTCAGAGAAATGCAGACAATAGAAGCCTGGTTTGTGACATTTCTAAGGGACACAAAGACTCTATCAGGACCACATTTGTGTGATATTCTGGGTTAAGAGTCTGTGGTTGCAAGAATCAGCAGTGATTATCAAGAGACTACCACCACTGAAATGAAACTTTCTGTAATTTACTGGGACAATGGATGCCAGTCGGCTGGAGCTGCAAAATCAGCTGTGATGAATAAAAGATCAGCACCCCTGGAGTGTAAACTTCCATGCCTTATTGGGACAAGATCAACACATGGAAACTCTAGTCCAAAGGGCTCAAGGCTGTATGTATGTCAAGCTGGCAGCAGAATTTGGCAACCATCTATAACTCCAGTTTCAGGGTATCTGACAGCCTCTTCTGGCCTCCGTGGACACCAGGCATGTATGTGACTGAGTGCTGGGAGAAAGAAGGGTGGAGTCAGAGAGAAGCCATGGAGCTGCTGCCGCTGGGAACTTTACCCAGTAAGCCACAGCCACGTGGCAATACACAGATTAATGGAGATGGGTTAAATTAATATGTAAGAGTTAGCCAATAAGAAGCTAGAGCTAATGGGCCAAGCAGTTATTTAATTAATATGGTTTCTGTGTGATTATTTAGGGGCTAAGCAGCCGGGAACTAATTAGCGGCTTCCCTCCAACACAGGAAGACATTTATGTAGCTGACAAACGAGACAAATACCCAAAACTTTTCCGGTAAGTCACAGCCTTGTGGCGATACACAGATTGATAGTAATGGGTTGATTTAAGATTTAAGAACTAGCTAGAAATATGCATGAACTATTCATTGGCCAAACGATGTTGGAATTAATATAGTTTCTGTGTGATTATTTGGGTCTGGGCATCCAGGAAACAAAAG
>LOJH01024705.1:6837-19014 GCA_001685095.1 Ellobius talpinus
CTTCCTTCCTTCCTTCCTTCCTTCCTTCCTTCCTTTCCTTTTTTCTTTTTCTTTTTTTTTGTGATATAAGACTGTATGTCCTCTACAACTCCAAATGCCTCATTTACTCAGAACTTCTTTGGCATATTCTTCTCAGAGCCAAAAGGTTTTGTTCTTTTCTGAAGTGCTCTATTAGACAACTCCCACTCCAGACTAAGACATCCTGGGTAAGGTCCACTGGTGTTCAGGACAACTTTCCTCCTTTTTTGGGACTTTAATTTTCATTTTTTAAAAAGGAAAATTTTCTTAGTAAGAGTACAGAGGAGGGAAAGAGGGTTTCTAAAAACTCACCTGCCAAAAGCTATCTTTATTTCTACATTACTCTTGACAATCTGACCCATATGGAGTTTCAGAAACAAGCGTTTTCAAAAGTAAAGTAAATCCATTGCTCCCTTGACATTTAGCACTGCAGCTGAAGTTGCCAGACTCTTTTCATCCAGGCTTGACTCAACTGTTTTCCTTTCTCTGGGCACTCTGAATATGTCCTAAGCCTACAACTTTTTTTCGCATCTACCTATATGTAGTTGGCATTGGGTCTCCTCATTCTGGTGTTCAACCCTTTCTTCTCTGTTCATCCATGCTATCTATGTTCTGTCTTCTGGGAACTCACAGTGCTTAAACAGTGATTGTCTATTTCTCTTTCCTTCCTTCCTATTTTTTATTTCATCTTGTTGCATATGTGGGGAGATTCATACTATTTCATTTTCCAGCCTATCTACTAGCTATTTTTGGCAGTTTTATTTTGCTTTAAAAATGTTCAGAATTTCCTCTCAGTATATTATCTTACAAATGGACTCAGATCTCTCTGGAGAGATGGCCAAAATTTTAAAGAATTTTATGAATTTTGTTTCCTTTAGTTTATAATGTTTTTAAATCTTTTTACATCTAAGTTGTTATTTTTCTTAGGAGTTTCCCTTGGTTCCTTCCATGCATAGAATTCCTGTCAGAAAGTCCACATTAAGAACCTGTGCTAACTATTGTCTTTTAAAGGGACTCCTGTTTCTCCAGGAAATCTCTCCTATGACTAGAAACCCTGGGTATGTGAACAGGAGTCCCACCTCCCAAAAGAAAATTAACAAAAAGGCTAGGGGGCCACTTATTTCCATGAAAAGAGTATCATTTGGAACACTAGTTCTTCCCTCTCCTCAGGTGGTTTATTTGATTCCTTTATGCAAACAACAATAACAATAACAGCATCACTAATACCAATGGTAGATTTTCTGTGTTCTATGTACAAGGGTTGGGCTAGGGTAGAACGGGGGTCAATTTACAACTGGTACAATTATTTAGTAGCTAGACTTTTCTAGTGGTCAAGTCTCTTTGGGGTTACGATGGTCAGATCAGTGTATTCTGTCTGAAACGTATCTTCATATTTCCCATTCATAAGCAAGCTTCATTTATTTTATCTCTTCCAGAAATTTGTTGCGATCTTCTTCAACCAAATGCTTTTAGTTTCCTTTGCTGAGCATCTCAGTGTCTCAATTCTCTTTTGTATTCCTTGTCTTCCTTTTCAGTGGGGCCTGGGAAAGGAGGGAAGGCAAACGTACAGGTTTAGTCCAACATCTTAAATCGGCAGCACCACTGGAAGCTTTCGACAGGGAAACAGCATAGATAACTTTACTGAAAAGATCCCAGGCTTTACAACTGAAAGCAGATTAAAGGGGTAGGGTGAGAACGGAAACAGATTAAGCCGGAGGGGTGAGAATGGAAAAAGCTTATCCTAAAAGACTGAAGATCCAATTTTCTCTCTGCAAACACGAAGCACTTGGGACTTTGGGAAATCAGGTACTTCACTAAAATAGATCATGATTCAAAATCCAAGAAACCCAAAAATGTTCTCATGTACTCAGGGGAGAGTGACAAACAGTCTGAATAACCAGAACCTAAGGAGTTGCCTGATGCTAATGGTTTATCACATTTCGACCGGGAAGCACTTTGGGAGTCTGATTTAAATTTTCCCTCTCCAGAGATATTCCGGAGAACCAGAGAGTCTTTTTGTTCTGCTAAGGTTAGATAAGGGCTAAGCATGATAAGCCCATGCTGTGGCAAGCAGGAGGATAAACGTTCTGTGTTACTGATTTGTTTCTTTATTTGGTTATTCAAAACACCATGATTATGAATACCCAATCTGCAATCAGAATGCTTGGCTTCAAACTCATAGACCTATGACTTATTAGGAGTGGAGTCTCACATAATTGACATAATCTCCACAAAATACAGTTCTCTTACTCATAAAATGAAAGTGATAATAATTTCTACTTCATGAGATTATTGGGAAGAGTAAGTGATAAACCTATATATGGGAACCAGTACAATGCCTGGCACATACTTAATAGCACATAATTGAAAATAATTATTTTATAAAGATTGAATGTTTGTGTTCAAAATGCCTCAGTGATAAATATCCATGAAATAAATCTAGAATTGAGAAGTTGCATGACAAAGAAACACACACACAAACTTTATAGGCTGTGCATTCACCCACTAATAAGCTATATAAATAAAATAGATTAGACTAAAACAAATTGAAAATAAGAGGGAACACTGGTTATGCACAACATCAACCCTAGAGGCAAACACTCATTAAAACTATGAAAGAAACTTTAAAAGAAAATTGGGGAAAACCAAGAGATCTTTGAATGTGTAGTAACTAATAAAATTTGGGTTAGCTCTGTGGAATTATCTTGCTCCAAAGTGAAGTTTTCTATAGATGTGTAATCAGTAATTCTTGACAGCAATTGTGTCTTGAACCTCCCTGTGGAAATATATCAAAAGCTGGGTATCTATTGTTTGCTAACGCTGAACACTATCTTACGATTGTTCTGGTTTTTGTTAAGATCTCCACTCTGGATTTTATCAAAGAAGGAATTTGAACTGAAAGAACTGGGTAAGAGGTCAAATATAAGGAGCTGTGAAAGACACAAGAAAAAGGACTGCATCGTGAAACTGGGTATGGCTGTGCACACCTGTAACACCAAAACTTGGAGGCTGAGGATGAAAGATCACTGAGTTTGAAGTCAGCCAGCTCTACCTAGATAGAGAGGCCTGGTCTCAAAGAACTATCGAAAAACTCCATTGTGAGTGTCGAATCCTTTCTTTAGATTCATAAAGCAAAGTACCAAAATCATCTTAGGGGTTGGTATGTGTAGTGTAAGATAGGGTAGGGCAGATAAATCATTTCTTTTAAATTTGTTTAGTGTGTTTGTGTGTGTATCACAGGACACATGTGGAGGTCAGAGGACATGTAAGAGTTGGGTCTCTCCTACCACTAAAAGTGGTTCTGAGAATTGAACTCAGGTCTTGAGTCTTGGCAGCAGGTGTCTTTACACAGTTCCTCAGTAACAGTTATGCACTGTATATTAAAAAACAAACAAACTATAAATGATTTTGAAGGCATTTTGTCTGAAGAAATGATAGATGCTGGAGCAGAGAGATGCGTTTAACCCAATTCAGATAAAAAATGTCTTCATACATTAGACATTACATGGCATCTTGTTAATATATGCCGGTTTTATATTTTCATATATCAGCTTAAAAACCTTAAAAGGCTACGACCACATCTGTTAATACCACCTAAAAGTGAAGTCTAGCTCGATAATCATTTTGGGTTAATTAAATATGACATTTTCTCACACCCTCGAACTGCTATAATCAGTTTTAGAGGCATTGGAAAGCTCGGTTCTCCCAATAATCATATAAAATATATCCCAATTTATAGGATGAGATCATAGAGCCACGGACAAGTCAAGGATCTTGCCAGTAACATACAAATGGTCAATAAAAGACCTAGTGTTTAGGCACCAGGAGTCTGCTGAGAAAAAGGCTGCTGTTAACCTCTGAGCTGTGGAAGAGAATGATGGGTCAGCATGAAATGAAGCAACCCTTAGTTGGCATGCACCATATAGTTCACAAGTTTCTTTAAAACCGTCAGACACTCCATGACCACCCCAAGAGGCAGAGACTTCTATACCTATTCCGAAGACAAGGGAAGGACTGCCTTCTATGGTCCATCAAGATGGACCAGTGGCCAGCACAGATACAAATGCCCAGGCTCCCAGCACTGGGCCAGTATAGGGTCAGGAGGGTGCCTGGAGTAGGGCAAAGGGGTAGGGCTCCTAAACACAGGCCTTGTTCCTAAGAAAGTCTGGCTTCACTTTGTGCCGTGTTCTTAACCCGCTTCCTAGAGACAGAAGTCAGGAATAAGACACAGGAGCAATGAATTAAGAGGACAAAGCCAGAACTTTAGAAGACAGAGGTAGAGGAGTAAACCCCAGCCTCTGCCTACCTCCCCAAACCTCTCTACCTGCCACCTCGATGGGCACTCCTTACATCTGTGTGAGGAGGTACAATTTCATTATATTTTCCTTCCATTCAGGCAGATAGGCTAGGCTGGTAGCCAATTCCTTCTGGATGGGCCAGGCCCAGGCCTCAAAGAACGGAGCCAGGTTCTTCTGCACTTGCTGGGAGAACAACTTCACCCACAGATTCATTTTGTCAACATTGTCTGTCGGCAAGTTGGTCTGGTTTCTGTATTCGGTGAAGAGACGAATAAATGGCTCCCAACCAAAGGCCTCTTGGAGCTAGAAGGGAAAGTTGAAAGCAGGTGAGACGCCCAATCCACCAAAATAAGGCACAACACACACAAGTGAAGTTAGTCAGTTCAGCTTGCTAAATTTAGCTTTTTATCCACCACGGATCATTTTGTGCGCGGGCCTCAGGCCCTCCTCTCTCATTTACTAATCTTAAGAAAAGTGTCGAGGCCAGGACAGTGCTTGGCAGGCCCGCAGTGAGTGACAGTCACAGAAGCAGCTCTAGCAATCAGTGTTTCTCACACTGTCACTGTTCATCTACCCACGAGAGCATGAAAACAACAATGTGATAAGAATATGGGGATTTAAAACTGGCTGGGGTGGAGCAATTCTCATTAGCTTTCACAGTTGCGAGGTTAAATTCCCATAGCTTGGAACTCCCCCAAACCCTCATTCATCCTAATACTAATTCACAAGGCCACTAAAAATGGTCTTTGGAGGCGAAAGTGAATCAGGTAGAAGTCTATAGACAGTCTAGATAATTATAACAAAGAATGAGAATTTTAGAAGCTGTCATCTTCTGGGGCCACTGAAGAAGCTCATTCTTGACAGAGCCACGGGGCCTGTTTAAAAGTAACCTTCATGTGGCTAATGGAAAGAGCCCATGCTAGCCAGGGTCACTAGGTTTTGGGGTTAAGGGGCCTCTTGGTAGTTATTAGAACAAACATGTCTTCGCTTCATGGATGAGCACATAAGGAGAAAGTAGCACTGAGCATGGACAGTGAAGGGCTTGAACAGGTGGGAGAACCAGAATAAATCATGCTGGGCTTAAATCCAAGATGATGTCACTCCCTAGAGTGATCTAGGGACTGATCCAGGCACTGGGGCTGAAAAACTGGGGTATAAGAAAGTCAGTTCAAAGGCAAGGTGAACATCCAGATCCAAGGCAGAGAGGAGTCCTGGATTGCCTATATACAGTGGAATCTGTGGCAAAGCTTCAGCATAGCAAAGCTTTTCAATAGCAAGGAAGCAGTATACTCATCTAAGGAAAAAATGGGCCACAACCCATCATAGAATGTGTGAGGAGGGTGGCCTGAGAGCTACGAAGTAGGAGAGGTTGGTTTCAATCACTGGTATGCTTGGCTTGAAAGCCACAGAGAACAGAGTGTATTTATAGGACTCCATGTAACTCTACCAGATTTAAGATTTCTCAGTGCTAAGCGCTCTTTACCACACTATGGGGAGTATGGTTGACATTATTAAGCCAGTGCAGGGCTGTAAATTTCATAGGGTCACATAAAGTACTGCACGGAAAGCCATCATTATGTGCCGCTAGCCCTAGACTCTCGCAGGGACTTGTGGCTGAATGTGGGAAGCCGATGGAGTAGGTGGTCTCCAGGGTCCCTAGCTTATCATTTAACCATGTGGTCTTGGTGCCCGCCCCCCTTGCCTTATCACCCTGCAATCTTTCCCAGTACCTGTAAGTATGTTTCCAATGCAGTCCAGGCATTCCAGTTCTTTACATTGGGGCCCTTGCTTAGGTAGATTCGGACTCTCTTTTCCCGAACAGGGGGCCACAATGCAATATTGGCACGGCTTCGAGGTATTCCCAGGACTGTTTCATGCACATAAACACACCACAGGTTGCAGGTGGCTTCAGTAGTGTGTGGTGGGAACTCCCACTCCTGCCTCTGCTGGTTGCGGCCCAGTTCGTGTACAGGGCCCCACAGCCCCTTGGTCCTGATGAGCTTCTCACTGATGAGCTCCTGCACTGACTCCAGATGGCACATGATGGGGTACCCGGCATGCATCCAGCCTGGGGATATAGAAGAAGAAGGGCAGGTCAGCATCCTCTCATCTCGTCATTAAGTCTGTCTGTGAACTGTTTCTTTTCCAAAACACAGTAGCCCCCGGCTCCTTCTAACACCCCTATTGCTCCAAGAGGTCATCCAAGCCCAGACACTTCCAGGTTTTCTTTGTGCTCATTCTACAGTGACATTTTCATCTTTCTTCTGATTTGAGCCCTGGAGGAGTACAGGTTGCTGAAGGCCATTCATGCTGCTATTTGAGTGTCCTGCTTTTATGGGGTGAGGTGGTGGTGGTACCCATGTGAGACTAATTTATAACCCTTTCTCAAACTCTCTGAAGATGACTCTGCCCCATCCTTCAATGTGGGATTGCCTACATTGACAGCACACTGCAAGATAGAGTCATGCAGTGTAAAAATGAGGATCTAGAAAAATTTCCATGGTGCTTCCATGCTTGTACCTACCCCCTTTGTTTAGGCTTCTGGACTCATTTTCAAATAGCTCTGTGTTCTAAATTTTCCAGTTACCTCAACTAGGTTAAGGCCCTCTGCTGTATTTTCCCACTTCTTAAGATTCCCGGGGGGAACTTAACAAAGCTCAAGTGGCATCTTTTGACTTCTTGGATTTCATGACATGCTAAATTAAGCTAATATTTATTTTGATGTAATTTATCCTGTTTCCATTTAAACCACAAGGAATATATCTACTTGTCTTGCTAGCAAAAAACATTCTCACTCTCTTTGCCTTAATGGCTGTGGAAAGAAGGAAGAAAATACTTGGGGAAGCAAGTATCACTCAGAATACCCACCGACTGAGATCTGTACGTCAGCCACAATCCTCTGAGGCAGGCGCAAAGGGAAGGGCTCACCACCCAACCTCGCCACAGCCTGCATCACTTCGTCCCAGAGGCGGAGCAGTGGCTCAGGATTCTCCAGAGCTCGAAGATTTGAAGTTGGCACAGTCAGGATGAGGTTGTCGGTGGCTAGCTCTCCCCATGGACCAGGATGTTCCTGGAGACGCCTCTTCCATTCTTCCTGGGATGTCTCCCCTATGAAGAGAAGCAATAGACTTTGAACCATCCTTTTCCAAGTCCCTTAAGTTGAAACATGCTTGCAACTTGAACCCCAGATGAGAACCCCAAGATGAAAGCCATCCCTTTTCTCCACCCTTCTTGGAAGCCCCTATGGGTACAATTTAATTTACCAAAGCAGAACTTAAAGAAACCAACCACCTCCCTCCACTGGTCTACCCCTGTCTCCTATACTAAATAGCCCCAGAAACTTCTTCATTCTTAGCCTGCCACTTTTCAGTGTGCCCTTATAATGTCGACTTACCTAGCTTGTAGTACGGAGCACGGACAGCCCCCTTCACAGTGATGGGCACAGAGCCCAATTTGCTATTCTGAGGCACGATGATATAAAGGAGACCACCCCAGAGGCAGGTGATGGATTTCATGGGCTTGTCCAAACAACACCGGTTAATCACAAGGGGGCCTCGGAAAAGCTTGCTGGCCCTGGTCAGGTCATCAGTATGACAGCCAATTTGTATCTGAAGCAGAGAAATCACCCTCACAGTCACATGGAGTATGTGTGGGTGGTAGAAGAAAGAACAGGAGATGGACTCAGGAAGGGGATTAGGTTATGACCCATGTACCATTGATGATGTCATATATGGTAGTCATAAAATAGGATTTCTTGAGTTCATATGTCCTAAGTTATGAGACAGAAAGTAAGGTAATACTCACTGACTGAATGCTTATAGAATGTCAGGGAACCTTCTATCGAGGTCTCTTAGTCCTAATTCTATTATGTAAATCAAAAGAACAAATTTTAAGAGCAGAGATGGCTATTCTGAGGAAAGATGATTTACAGAGTCCTGGGCTCCAAAATGTATCACTTTACTATATTTCATTATATATCAAAACAAAGTTTCCTCACCACTAAGAAGGGAAAAGTGTTTAAAACCTGAATTGTCAGTAGTGCATTATGCAGACCTTATCCAATGCCAACTGGGTTAGCCAGAGCATCGGGGTTCTGCATCATGTGGTGAGATGGGGACTGGCCCTACCTTCAAATCAGCAGCGGCAGCATCTTCAGGCAAGGAGACCTCTATGATTTGCCTTCCGGGTATGTAGAGTCCGGTGCTCATCCAGCAGTATCGCGTGCCTGCCAAAGCACAGGGCAGACTGCTCCATACAGTGTGCACAGGCCCCTCATGACATCAGCCACACCTTTCCCCACTATACCGCCCTGATTCTGCCAAACACTGCCTAATATCCAACCCTTATCTTCTTGAAGAGGAAGATAGTGAAAGATAGTGGTGACCCTCTGCAGGTGATCAAACTTCCCAACACTGCAGCAATCTCACGTCCCTGTTTTGCTGGTGCCCATAAAACTAAGCTTCCATCCTCCTGCCGTCGTACCTGGATTGGTGCAGTTGACATCCACGGTGATGGGAGACTCTGAGGGGCGCAGATAGAGGCTGCTGTACATGTCTTCAATTTCTGGGACTAGTAGTGAGAGGTCACTTCCGGAGTGGGCCAGACCTGTGGCCAGGGAAAGCATGGCCCCCCTACAACAGTCATTGATTACAGGGTTCTCTCGGGTTGCCACCGGGAGCCTATAGCGGCTCAGCAGCTTCCGCAGGAGTCGGTGCACGGACATGTAAGCAGGGACCTCCTCTGCGGGAATCTGCAGGAAAGCTGCCCCATCTGGTCCCAGCTTGGCTAGCCAGCCCTTCTCCACATTCCCTCTCTTCCTGCCCATTATCACTTGGAACTCTGCCAGGGTGGAACGGAAGTGATAGGTCCTTATTCCTGCTTTAGGGGTGCGGAAGGGGCCTGGGTTGAGGCTTTGGCTTGTGATGCTGATGCCAAAAGGGTTGAGGAGCAGGTTTCCTGGGAAGCGAGCCAGAGGGGACACTCCTGGGTTCTTAAAGGCCCACCACCAGGCTTGGGCTCCAACAAACAGCCCGCCACCCTCTGCTACAAACTCTTGCAGCTCCTTAACGTCCACATCACTTGTGGGTTCAAAGCAATAGACACTTGCATCACTGGTCAGTTGCGGCTCAATGCTGGTGTCTATACCCCCTACTGCAAGTAGGCCACTTAGTGTTCTCAGCTCTGTCTGTACCACAATCTTGCCTTTGCGGCCCCCGTCTAGCCAGCGGACAGCATTGAGCAGAAATGGGCCAAGTTTACCCACAGTGAATAACACCTTATGACCAGTTACAACCACTCGTCCCCGGCCATAGCGGGCAGCGGCTATCACACAGCCATGGTAGGTATCTAGACCTAATGGAAAAGCCAAAGCCCCATGCACTAGAAGCTGGGATGGGAAACAGTCCGAGTTGGTGATGTCCAGCTCTGAGATGCCATGCAGAAGTTCATCTCTGTCTTCTGAGAGGTCATCATCACAACTGCGAAAGAAATACACACTCCTGATTAGAGGGACCACTCCGCATGTAGTTCCTTGAACGCTGTGACACAAGGGTCCCAACACTTTCACTAATTTTTTTTTTTTTGGATGTTGTAGAAGATTTTGGAGAACAGAATATGAACTTTTTTTTGGAAAGGGGACACAACTCTGACCATTAATTCTGTTGTGCTCATTTCCAAATCACCAGTTCTTCAAAGGAAATTGCATAGAAAGTCTTGCTGTGTTCATCAGATACTACATTTAAGGCAGAACAGTACAGACTTAAGTTCACGCTTATTCTACCCATGTATGTATTCCAATATGTGAAGAATTAGGTGAGGAACCATGTTTTTATTCTATAATGAGCCTCATGTGTATATTTCACACCCCTAACTTGATAGAGAAAATGGCTCTGATAAAAGCAGACATAGTGGTGCCAGTGAACAGCCAGGACCTCAGAAGATGGAGTGGGAGGCGGTCATAAGTCTCAACTCTCATGAGACCTGCGGTCCCTTAGTGGGAGGGAGTACGGCTCCCTGTCTGAAGGCTGCCTGTCTGCAGCTTGCCCAAGATGAGAGCAGCGCTACGTGCTGTGCCATTTTGCTCAGCACCAGTGTTTTTCCTATGCATAACCCACCCCCTCCCACCATGAGGACCTCAGGCCAAGGGAGATTGAGCCCTTGATGTGTAGGATGACCTCCACATGCTTGCAACTCCAGAATTGAATCTGTCACTTCTGCTAGGGGTCAAGCTATGACAGGAGACGGCACAGAAGAAACACAGAATGGGTGTCAGATAGACAATGGATTTTCAGCTCCTGTACTGTACAGAGCTCTGACTAATTGGCAGGGAAACTAGGACCTCGCTGTAGACTGGTCCTCTCCTTCCTTGAGGCATCAGCCATAAAAATCTTTTAACTATCTTTTCTTGCTCCAATTTTCTTCTCTTTCACGCAGCATTCTGAGATGGGATAGAAGTTACTAAAATAAAGATAAACTTGAACTATCATCTGATCTTGTACAAGGCACAATCAGCAAGGTGGGAGAGGGGGTATTTATGTACGACACAGCGTAGATGGAATCAGCTGAATCAGAAACCTTTGGTACCAGAAGAATCTAGAACACATACAAGGAAGAGAAGATGGAGAAACGGAAGAGCCAGGATTATCATTTGTTAGGGAAAATACCTCCCAGGAGCCAGTAATGATCAGCTGAGAACTTCAGTGCACTTGACAATGGACAAGATCACCTCACCTCACGACCATACATACATATGGTCAACAGGTCTGTGAGAAAGTTGCCACCACTACTCACCAAGAAAGCGGAAATCAAATCCAGAGGGAGGAACCTCTCCTCATCTATTAGAATGAGTACTCTCAAACTGCCAAAAGACAGCAAGTCTGACGGAGATGTGAAGAAAGCGGAGTTCTTGCACACTGCTGGGAGGAATGTAAACTGGTAGAGCCATTATAGAAAATGGTTTGGAGAGACCTTGGAAACCTAAAAGGGAGCTACCACATGACTTAGCCAACCCTCCATTGGGTATGTACCCACAGCAATAAGACCAGTGCCTTCCAGAGACTCCATGTTCCTTATAGCATTTTCACAATAGCCCAGATAAAGAAGAAAATCCCTGGGTACCCAGTGACAAGAAGGGAACGTGTTATGTGAAGTTTTGGGGAGGACATGACCTCATGTCTCTCGGGTAACACTCAGGAACGAGATGGCTGAGATGTTGTAGTCTTCCACATTTTCTTCCACAGGTCATCCCTGCCTAATGCAAGGTTGCAAGAGTTTTTATTGGGGTGGTTTTGGTTTGGTTTTCTTGCTTTTGTTTGTTTGTTTGCCTTCTGGGCTATCATTTAGAAGTTTTAGTTTTTCTTTTGTACTTGGGTCCAGACCTATGTTTGAGTATTGTATGAAATACATTAAGGGTCAAAGTTCACCTTTTCCATTATGGTATCTAGTTGTTCCTGAACTCTATGTTGAAAACATGGCTTTTTTTTCTCACTGAGCAAATCTCTCTGAACTACATAATTTGTTTCAGTGGCCGATTTGTCTCTCCTTATGCAAGCAACACAGTATTTCAGTCACATCACTCACTTCACCTCACTTTGCCACACAGGCATTGTATCATACATGTAGTGATTGCCTGAAGATCAGAGTGCAAAGATAGCCACACAGGCCAGGCAGTGGTGACACACACCTTTAATCYCAGCAGCCACACTAGTTAGCCATGGAGGTTGGGCGGTAGTGATGCAAGCCTTTAATCCCAGCACTAGAGAGGAACATAAAGAGGGATGAGACAGGTACTCGCTCTCTTTTCAGTCTAAAGATTTCGTAGAGGTAAGAGCTCTCTAGTGGTTGGCTGCTTTGCTTCTCTGAT
>LOJH01024706.1:0-17521 GCA_001685095.1 Ellobius talpinus
TATATATATAAACATATATATATAGTGTGTGTATATATATGTATATATATGTGTGTGTATATATATAGTGTGTATATATGTATATATGTTGTGATTGGCCTTTTCTATGCTCCCCTTGATCTGGAAATCCCATGCATTTTTATGCGGAAGAAGGAAGGATGACGTGGGATAGCAACACAGGATCTAAAGTTAGGTTTTATGGATTCTAATTGTGCCTCCTGGAGTCTTGCAGTATCTTGACCTCTAGCAAGACTGTTAGTTAACTTATTATAGCCTCAGTATTGTTTTTTATAAGATAGTTAGCATTAGAAACTACCTCACAAGGTAATTTGAAGGTGATATGAACTAGTAACAACCATGCAGAGCTTCCAACACTACTCAGAAGTTTATAAAGACCATTTTGTGTGTCTTTTCATCCTCCATCGCTACCATAGTCCTATTCTTGAAGAAGCACTCCTTGACCTTGAGAGAGGTCTGGGCTCCTTTCTTTGGTTCAGTGTCTCTTTGCACACACTTTACTTTCAACTCACACCACTCCTTGTACTGGTAATGTCTGTTCCACCTAGACCTTGAAGGCAGGAAGTTGAGTAGCTTCACCTCCCAGTCCTCATATTCCCCATACCAGGTTCAGACAACCTGTGAAGAGAACAACAAACATACCAAACTAAAGAAATAAAGTCTTAACTTGACACAGAGATGAGACAAGGTCCATGTGAGGGGGAGAAAGAAAGACATGTAACACAGCAAGAACTTTAAGAGGGAAGTTATAGCCATAAAGACAAAAAGTCATCAAAACAAAGAGGAAATTCAGTAACTCCACCTGGACCATAGCAACCATAATGTTGCCCATGCTAGCAGCAGAAAAAAATTTCAATAATCAAGGGATATCGATGTGCACAGGAGTATAGTCATTGATTTCGTGTTGTCTTCAACACTTCTTATAAATAAATTTGGTTTAGCATGCTCATTTTCTGATGGGGAAATGGAGGCCTAGAAGTGTTCCAGTATGCTGTTGGGGAAATGGCTCAACAGTCAAGATACTATGCACAGACCAACTAAATTTGGTTACCAGAATCCAATTCAGGGGACTCACTTTAACTCTAGCTCTAGGAATTTCAACATCCTCTTCTGGCATCAGAAGTTATGTGTATGAATGAACACGCATACTGGCAAATATACATACACATAAATGTAATAAATTTCTGCACTTGTTTCACCTGCATATATACTAAAATTGGAAGGATGCAGAGAAGATTAACATGCTCCTGGTGCAATGATGACACAAATTCATAAAGCATACATTTTGCATCAGTTATTACAAAAGTTGTCAGTCAAAACACAACTGTAGGTTTGTAAAGATCACCCCTGGAGCCCTCACCTTCTGTAGTAAGTGGCAGTCAACTGATTGCTCCTTTTCTTGAAAGGATCATAGTCAGTCACTTTTAAGTTCCTTGAAAAATTGTATATTTGGATCTGAATGTTTGTTTTAAAAGAAAAAAGAAAAGGGTTAAAAAAGGAAAGCAATAAAAGAAGTGCAGTCGTCGATCAAGACAACATTTTCAGCATGAAAGAGATAAAAATTCAGCCTCAGAGTACTTTGGTTCCCAGGCTAGTGCTCTTCTGCCTTACCAGGGTGAGTCTGGCTCTCCAACTACCCCAGCTTTCTGAGAAACATGGATAGAGCAAGACAAGAGTCAGGGAGGGAATTTTAGAGGCCATGACCACAGTTCTTTGAACCTGTTTGCTGTCTTGTATATGTCAGTTAGACTCAGTTCCATCCTAGTGGTCAGCTTGTTTGCTCCTCACCCTTTGCAAACTGTTGGTGAGCTACGCCCCCCCATTCTGTGGCATCCTCAATCTTCCAGGGAGTCTTCTTTTCCCTCCTTGACACTAATATGCAGATAATCATTTATATGGTTCATTCAAAAAGGAATGAGGCTAGAAAATAGGCAATGAAGTCAATGAAGAGAGGCTGCCTTGGCTGAGCCATTTGGGTCAGGGGCCTTTGTGTGACCCAGTAGTTGGTGGCTTCTCAGCAGCCCAGATGAGTCTGCCCCAAGGACAGAGCCAATGTCAGTTACATCTGATTAACTCATGCAAGTGGAACCTTTCAACCATAGTTAAATTTCCTCAGAGGCCTGCTGATGAATGACAGTGGAGAGCCAGCACCTGAAATGCAGGTTTATATCTTGGTCTTCAGTGGTTTTGAAATTAACAAGGCTGGAATCTTGCTGACTTTGTAAAGGGAGAACAGATAGTAAATATGTCTGCTCAAAGCTTATCAGCTGTAACTGGGATGTTACATTGTGTTGATAGAGAAATTGAATCCCAATGAAGTAAATGGCCTTCCCCAAATGAAACAGCCATTTAGCTGAGCAACATCTAAACAAGTCTCCTTATACAGAATTCTTAATAGTACTTTCTTTCTATTTCATACCAGCTATGTTTCTCAGTGAACCACCTCTAGCCCACATCCCCCAAAACCCTAGTTATCCCAATTCATCCATTGAAAGAACAGATACTGACTTTAAGAGACAAAGCCAGACTGTAGAAGAGGACCAGAATTTGACCATGTTTTGCAGGGTGTTTGGGGGTCTGTGAATTCTGCCTTCTCTTGCAGATTGGACACAGAAGAAGAGTAAGTGATTTGCAAATCACTGATCTGAAATGCAGTCTTCCACGGCACCAGTTGTGTTCAAAACTCTTGTAACTGTCTCCTTCATTTTTAATAATCACATTCCCGCCTATGTTTCCTTTGCTTCTTAACCACTCAACTTTTGGTCTCTCCTCCTTTGAACTTGTTCTCCCATTACCCAGGCTGTACTTTTCTCAAGGAGTGGGGATAAGGAGCTGTTGAAATGACTCAGAGATTAAGAGCCTTCACTGCACAATCATGAAAACTAGTGCCCAGATTCCAGCACCAATATAACAAGCCACACACCCCATTCATTATCTGTAGCACCAACTCCAAAGAAACAGGGACAGAAGAATTACTTGGACTTGCTGGCTTCCAGTGTATGTGATAAAATATGAGCCCCATCATAAGGAAGAGACCCTGAATCGCAGGGATAGATAAATGAGAAAGGCATGCATACAATGCCCTCTTCTAGTTTCTACATGTGTCTGTAACTACACATACACATCAATATTCTCACATGCACCCATTCACACTTATACAATACATACACCTTTTTGTGTAACATGACTAGAGTAAGAAAAGTCTTGGAGTCTGCAAGTACATCTGAAATCACCCTGTTCCTCAAATATCTGTGAATGGCTCATCCAAAACTGGGACATCTATATTACTGTCCCTCCCTTGATGGCTTAGAGAACACTGCAGAAGAAAGCAGCATGCAATGACATGTGTCAGCTATATCCCATTACTCTAGGAAACAGTGTGGCCCTCAGTAATGGAATCCCTGCCCTGTCCCTCTATCCTGTACCTGACTCTGGGATAAGTCGCAGAGACCGAGTGGCCCATTGTAGTCATAAAAGGGAAGCATGCCATGCTCAGTGCTCTGAGAGACCAGGGAGTTCTTTCCAAGCAACAGGGACATAAAGCGTAAATAGGAAAGTGAACAGCAAACAGCATCAAAGCCCTGTGTTGATAAGTGATGACTGAGCTGGAAGCAAGTGAAAATGGAATCATAAGAGGATGACGGGGAGGGAGTGTGAGAGCCAGAGTGATAGGCTGAGCAAAAAGATTGTACATCCAGCACCTTCCTTAAGGCAGCAGAGCAGCCTTCTGCCTGTGCCCTGAACCTATTTGTACCTCCTTAAACAGGAAATGCCACAGACAAAAAAGATGACAGGCATCTTTTCAGGGCTTCTGAAAAGATGGAGAAGAGTCATGGGGATTGCCTCTTTTGACATATCAAACCCTATAGATTAAATACAAAGCAATAACCCACAATGTCTTTGTCTTTGAAAAGCCATACTTTGTTCTTAGTACCTTTTCCTTCTACCAAAACAAGATTTCAAATGGGCCTCTTCCATCCGGGAACAGTAAGAACTCAAGGGTATGTATTAGTTTCAGCAGCAACAAGAAGTGTGCCAAAGACTGTGCTAAGGACTTTTAAAGTATATCTCTTGAAATTTCCAGCAGATACTTGGTCTCCGTCTTATTATATATAAGGAAAGGGGACCAGAGAGAGAAGCAACTTGACCTGTTTATTCCACATCTAGTAGCAGATGCAGAATTGAATCAAGAATAAGGAGTTTGCAAGTCCCACCACTTCACCAGTCCATTGGCCGCATGCGATTAACGGAAGAGCTCTGTTCACTTTGAAGTGCTTTGGATAAGGATTAGTCTGATTTGCTCATGAACAGCAGGGTTCTGCTGTTTTGTGTAAGAGTTTATGAAGAGAGAATGCATGCAACATAAAAGTGAGAACTGGATAAATAGGACTTAAGAGATAAGAATAGTAAATATTTTAAAGCCAGCACAGCGCATCTGTAGCCAATGATACCAAATTTTAGGAACTAGCATGATGGAAATTTGTTTAATTGAATTCCCTTTTGGGAACCACTTTAATGAAGAGATTAAACATTTTTTATCTCTGCGTTATTAGCCACATACAAATGTGTGTTTTTAATGTGCTTAAGTATATTTCAAATTCATTTTACCTTTTTATAATACCTGCTTGGAAATGTAATATCCTCATTACAGGAAACTCAGAAATGTCAGAGGAGTAAAAAGGGTAAAAGTTCCCTTAAAATGGCTTCAGTGTGCACTAAAGAATTAAGCTGCCAAAGCCACCTAAAGAGCTCTGTTGGTTCAGGTAGCCAAGAGCCTTTGGTTCTAACCTTGGTTACCCCAGAGACTAGTCAGGAGATTTGACAAAGTCTCTTAACTTTCTGAACCTTAGCTTCCTCTTCTGAAAATGAAGGTTGGAAGATTTGAACTAAAGGATCTTTAAGGGCTTTTCTGCTCTGATGTGTAATAGAGTTCTATTTTGGACGTTTCCTCAGCTCATGCTCACAATGACTGCTCTGCTGGCAAATATCTGTCGTGGATGGAAGGTTCTTCCATCATTATTCTAAATAAAATCAGCTTCAATTCATGAGTATTGCATTTCTATCTCCATTAGTCTTTCCTACTTCCTTCCCTCCTTTGTTTCTTCCTTCCTTCTATCCATGAATATTAATTCAGTAAGTCAGTTACCTGCCCTATATCAGTTACTGGTATATTTATTGTGATCCAAGGTGATTGATAAAAACTCCCTGCAATAGGAAACAAAGAAAAAAAAAAACAAGTTTAGTGTGGGAAATAGATGAATGAAAATTGACTATCCCACTTGTGAATTATATCTGTTCACTATTTGCACTTATTTCTAAATGTTTCCATGGGTAAGACTGTGTATTAGGAGCAGGGATACAGTCCTAACAAGGGATGTGGCCTATGTCTCTGAAGGAGCGTTCACAGTGATGACAGACGTAAGGGAGCTCAAGCATTCGCAATCAGCCTGCTAACATGCTAACGTGTCCCAGTGGAGCGGTTCCTGATAGCATGGGCATGCAGAGGCAGAGTAGGGAAAAATACTTACCCTGGGAAGGGGTTAATAGCCCTTAAATCCAGCTTCCAGAGGCTTTTCTTCTGACAAGAAGGAAATGCTTAGTTGTGAATAGAGGAGAATTTGCTGAATCAGCAAAATAGGAAAGCGGCATCAATAAAGTCAATAGCCATGGCACTGATGGAGGTGTTGCCAGAGATAGCCAGCCCACCACTAAGAGTGAACATAACCAAAGCCAAAATAAATTGTCTGGAGATCAGAGGTTAGGAATTTGGAAAGGCAATGCAAATGGCTAAATCTTGGTGTTCCAAATTGATGGATATTTAGTCCAACCATCAGCTTTGTAGTTGGAGAAACTAATGTCCATGAAAGAAAACACATGTGTCCCTAGAGAAAATGTAGTCATTACCAGAGACCATCTTAGAATTAAAACTAAAGGGGTGGAAGGCAATGACTGCCCATCAACTACTGTTGGCCTAAGCTGCAGCCTCTACTCTTCACTGCCTTCATCTGCTCTCTGACACACTCAATCACTGTCAGCTCATTCCCAGTGTAGAGATGAGAAAGCTGAGACCAAGGAGCTAAAGCAGATTCTCACAACCCTTGCTTCCCTGGTCACACAGCTAGACAGGAAAAGAGTGAGCTCTGAAACCTGGTCTGATTGACTGATCCCAGACCCAGGGCATCTGCCTTCTTTCTGCCTGTTTCCTATTCTCGAGGCAGCCCGATTGGGGCCCCTAAGGTGGCTGCTTCTCATTTGCAAAATACGTATTTGTTGTATAATGACTGACAGTAATTAATGACTTAGCCGAGTCAAGGAAAACTTGTTCAGTAAGCACAAAAGAAGAAAGAGAAAAATATAGCAGTGCCCGTTCAGAGAACAGACTTCTCATTGTCACAGGTATTCCCAAAAAGAAATGGGAGGGGTGGATGATTGTGCCCTTTCCTGGAGAATCACTGGTAGGCTAGATAGAAACCAAAGGAGCTGGAGCCTGACTTCCTTTCTGTTTGCTAGGAGTAGCCATTTTACCTCTCCCTTTATGAATCACGAGGTCTGTGTTTTTTGGCAGATCATAAATCAGTTCTGGGAGTCTCGAGGACAAATCCCAGGACTTTTAATCTTTAATATTAGACGTGTTTAAATTGGTGAATATTTCATGAAGGGGCTGTTGCATTTTAACACATCATTAGCAAGTCCTGCCCCTCCCCCATTGGCAAATTATCACTCTCCAAATTCAAGGCTCTCTGCCTTTTGAGTCAATTTTCCTTTTCTCCTGCAAGAACCAGTTCATTAGATCATACATACAGCACACCCACTCAGCAGACCACCCCAAGCATGATATTGGAGGAAGGATTACAGAAAGCATCAGTACCTGCCAGAAGGCACCATGATGATTTACCACCTGCTTAGGGGAGGGGAAAGGTAGATTTCTCTGTTCTGTCTCTCCTCCTGCCTTTCAACAATCTTCTAAGTATTCCAGATTTTACCTCTGACCCATCCTCTGACTCCATATACCCTTTTTCTCCCAATCACGTTGACCAATATTTCTGAAGCCTGGGCTATTTGTCAAACACTTGCAAAGTGCTGACCACACAAAGGTTAATACACATTCTAATGCATAGAATGAGTTAAAGGTTTGTCTGTTCCTCTCAGATTGCTTTAGGGAGGATCAGATGTATAACATTCATGGTTCCTTGCTGAAAAGGGGAGCTTTACTAGATAAATAGAAATGCCTTTAAAAAGCAGTTCTGGGGATAGTGTCACAAGCTGTTCCTAACTGGTCTTGTTTATATGGTCTTTGTTTACACAAAGCATTAATTCGTAAGGTTTATAGTATGTATAGATGGATACCTCTAATCAAGATGACCTGATTTCAATACCCCAAGCCCTCATAGTAGAGTAATAGAATGGATTAATTCCTACAATTTTTCTGTGACTTCTACATGTGTACCATGGCATACTTGAAGCCCCCATATGTATGTGCATGCATGTACACAATAAATAAATACATGTAAAAAATGAAGATTGAATTCACAATTCCTATGTCAACCAGTTCGAGCTTGTTAGTATATGGATTCCGAGGCTCATAATTCTCTTCAATGAAGCAGAGATGACATGAGGCCTTGTTTTTCTTGAGGTCAGCTTGAAATAAGTGTATCGGAAGACCTAGTAGATAATGTGGACCCTTATCAGTGGCCTCAACTCTGGAATGTGACTTCTGAGTGTCTATCATGTTCCTTTTCAATTTTTAAAGAGGTTCAAAATGGAATGCAAGAAAAATTAAACGCCAAAATTGAAAAGTCTTTAAATCTTCCATGTTGAATAATGCATATCCCTCATCATGTTGTGAACAGTTTCAGTCAGACAAACTAGAATTGCTGTGATTTACCAAAAGATGGAAATGAAGGCACTCAAATAGCAATAGCCAGGAAACTGACCAAATGTAGCTGATGGTTAGTTGTACAGGGGGCTCAAATTATCAAGGGCTGAGGTTTACTCTCTTTGAGGTAATGCCATGTAGCTTCTAAAGGTGTTCCCCGGTATGGGTGTGTTTCACAGAATGGTGGGTCTGCACGTGGTCAGGCTACCATGTCTTCTTTTCTTCTTTCAGTGTGAGCACTGGTGGTAGAACTTAAAGCAAGTGCTCTAACACTGAACTCAAGTCCCAGCCATGTGGGTTTCTCAAAATAAAGTTTGGTGGAAGTTATGTGTATCATCCCCATGGAGAATCACTCCTTTGAGAGCACTTTACCCCCCAAATTTATTTTTTATGGACTCTATTTTTAGAGAAGCGTATGTCAACATTTCACAAGTATACCTTTGGTGGAAAATAACTAATTTAACTTTAAAAGTTCACACCTTCAGAAATACACTGAGCAGTTATCATAAAGAACCTTCTGAAAACTGTTATAGGTTTCTGAACTTTGGAAAGGATAGACAAGGCATGCTGAAATCATCTCAGGCCATGGGAAGAAATTCTCGCAGTGGGGACTGCTAGGAGACACACATGGAGCCTCACACAGACACGGCCAGTGAAGAAAACAAAGGGGCAGAGGAATGGGCAGAGATACAAGGAAGGAAGCACACAGCAGATAAAGAACAGGACAGGACCAGAGAACCAGACTAAAAGGGAGAGAGCAGGGGAGAGGCAAAGAAAGGAAAATGAACAAACCAAAAAAGATTAAACTGTAGGCAAAACACCCTTTCCAAAAGAGGAAATCAAAAATTTCTTGAAGGATTTGGCATTTGACCAAGGGTTTATGTGTTGATGGGCAAGGCTGACTCATTCCACTGGAAGACATTTAATTTTCTGATTATGCTTGTATAATAAGTGTATACTATCATAATACAAACATTTATTTATATATACATATATAGTCAAATATATATGCATACATTTTTAGAAAATAAGCTCTCTGTCACTACCTAACTACTTAATGTTTTCCTTCTCAAACTGTGAGCCCCATCAACCACTGAGTTACACCTTTTGCCTTTGTGTCTCCGGTGTAGGACTGAGCTTGGTTAAATGTGTCCAAACTGTAGCAGCCAGAAGATGAGTGCTTGAAGACACAAATGAGCGGATACATCAACTGCGCCACCCACAGTAGTCAGTGGGTGCAGTACCCTTTTTCACAAGTCTTTCCCAAAACTTTCAGCAAAACAAGAGAACTAAAAAATCCAGTAGATGTGTAGAGCAATGTATCACAAAACTTGTTTCCTTTTTATTACAGGGGAGTGCAGTTGTCACGAAGGTTACGCCCCTGACCCAGTTCACAGACATCTGTGTGTTCGCAGTGACTGGGGGCAAAGCGAAGGGTGAGTGACAGAGGACCTCAGGGCTGGGAATTCACACACCCATTCATTTACCGCCTAATCTAGAATCTGCAGAAAATAAGACTGTAGAGTGCTCAACCCTAAATTGCACATCTGTACCAACCCTCTCCCGAAGACTTAGGAAGAGGGGCTATAAAGTTGGTAAGAACCAGAGGCCGTGGACGACTACAAGAAAAAGGTGTTTGCCAGCCACAACAGAACAAATGCACATATGAAGTCACAGAGATTATGACAGTTTGCGCAAGACCTGAGCACGCTCAAGCAAGGCAAAATCCCCAGTAGGGGGTGAGGAGAAGTGAGCATGAAGTCCTACCCATAACTGAGGATATAACAGCATTTTGATAGTTTTTGGTAATTGTCTTAAAAGGTATGACCCTTGGTAGGTCAATCACTCTCCAGAGCAGGTCCTATACCCAAGTTTATGTGATCAAAACAAATTGAACTTGATGAATTTGAAAAAAGGAAAACAGAAAGAAAACATGGAGTTAGGTGGTTGGGGAGGTGGAAGTGGAGGTTAGATGAATATTATCAAAATACATTATATGAGGTTCTTCAATAACAAAGTATTATTTTAAATATAAATCAAAACACACTCTACACTTACACAGGCAGCCCAATAAAAAGTAATGTCTATTTTCTGGCTGAGTCACACTTCAGTACTAGAGGGACATGACTGAGGAAGCTTCTAGAGAACAAGCACTAACGCTTACTCATCAATCCAAACAGGAAATAATCAATAAGTATGCTGAGGAGGAATTGGGTTATTCTATGTTAATGCAAAAATGGACAAGTGAGCTTAACAAAAGTGTTGAGTCCTTCTGTGACATGAAAACATTCCTTTAAAATGTAGAAAGTCATGTCTAGCATTTACTTCTATGGAATGTGATTGTTCATATAGCTATTACTGAACAGCATGACTCTGACTTACCTCAGACTAATACCATGTCTTGTCTTCTGTTTCCTCCGTTATTTCCTCAGACCTTGGCCTTACACAACACTGGAGAGGGGCTACGATCTGGTAACAGGAGAACAAGCCCCTGAAAAGATTCTCAGGTGAGTTGATAGTTTTATTGGGGTACGATGCTAGGGAAAGGAGAAAGGTTAGACAGAATGTGTGTTTGTACAGTCTTAGAGTGTTGATCCTGAGCTTCGCTGAGTACAAAAGAACTCTCATTGGCAGTGAGGCAGCATCATGGCCGTGTTGCTATGGGAATCTGGTTCCTCTTTGTCTGGCTGCTAGACATATAGACTCGGGTACTTGAACTAGAAGAGACATTGCTGATTATTCAGTCTACCCACTTAAAAATATGCTATAACCTTGGTCTCTTCCTATTACCTCTGCAACCTCTATGAAATTGTGTATAAAACTTCAGTGCTTAAGCAGATAAAGGCACACAGCGAATTACGCGGCAGGCCAGGGAATAAGATGCTGATTTGGATTGAATTAGACTCCGTGCTCTCGCCCTCTGTGCCAGACTGCTCCTTGGGACTTCCTATGGAACTCCTGCTAGGCATCAGGACTGCACGGGGCAGGGAAGCAGAGCTACAATAGTTCCTGTCTTCACAGTGTCCCCTCATTACTCATGCAAAGATAACAAGTAACACAAAGCAATGCAAGGGCCAAATGATGAATGAAGTTGAGAGACAAGCATCTCAATATGAGTAAATCTGCTAACACTATGCTTTGGGGAATATAGAGCATTCTATTGGGTGGGGAAATGAGAAAATGCCCCTAAGGGAGGGGAGGAGGGCCCGCTTTTTCTTTTTACTCTTTGCTTCCCGGGGAGTTCCCCAATGGAAACTCTTAAATTGCAGGTCTACTTTCAGCTTGGGCCAAGGCCTCTGGCTTCCGGTCAGCAAAAGCTTTGTGGTTCCACCGGTGGAGCTGTCCATCAACCCTCTGGCCTCCTGTAAGACGGATGTGCTCGTCACAGAAGATCCTGCAGATGTCAGGTAGGGAAGTCATCTTTAAGACACTGTATAGAGGACTTCTTAGAGTCGTGGGATCCCTTCTGCTTCAGCTTCAGAGGCGTTCTTGTGAAGGAAAGAGTTCAGGAGTGTTGACAGAGGCCTGGCACATTAGAGAATGCTGTCGAATCCATCCGCTCCTAAGTCCTAGAAGCATCTTCTCTTGTTGTGACACCTTGGCTACCCTCATTGCTCTCCTTCTGTGATTTTATTAAAAAAATGAAATAAAACTATTAGATGCTGCTATACCTCACTCACTGTGACATATATTATGAATGAGTTTATCATACAACCATCGTTATGATAGAAAGTCATGAAAGTCTGAAGGATGGGCTGTTTTCTATTATGAGAATAAAATTTAGAAAATCCACAAAATCTGATTCCCGAAGTGTCAAGTCCTCGATCTTAACTCATGAAATGAATGTGACTGCTTCTCTACTTTCATATCTTGACCTCACAACCAACTTCCTTTGTAGACTTGTTCTGCTTCCTTCTGATTAGTGGTTCATATATTAGGCTGTCCCATTATGTGGCGTACTTCTCAAAGTCAAAGAAAATAATTTGCTTAGCTCTGTAATCCCTAGTTTTTAGTACATATTGGACATCTAGTAAATGTTTATTGATTTCATTAAGTCAGGGGCCTTAGATCTGATCCGAGTACAAGTCTGGAGTTTTCTAGTGAAGCGTCATTGCTGTCTCTAATTTGATTAAAGAAAACCTTCTAGAATCTATGATGTTGCCATAAGTGGTTCTAGTATTAATTATGTAAACAACTTGCACACCGCTTACTGATGAGTGAACTAAAATTAAAACCTGGCCTTGATGACTGACTGCCTGTGACTCTTACCCTACTACTCAACAATTGTCACAGATTCATTACGAATGGAAACGTTGTCAACACGTATGTGTCAACATGTATATTCTTCTGAGAACTCCTGTGGAGCAGCTCTCTGCATCTGCTACACTTCACATGGAAGGATGAGACTAACATGTTTTTTCTGGGCTATATACTGATGCTGAAGGGATGACTCAGCAGTTAAGAAAGTTTGCTGATTTTCCAGAGGACCCAAGTTCAGTTCCAAGGTGGTTCACAGCTGTAATTACAGACTCAAAGGAGTCAATATCCTCTATGAACTCAGATGCACCTGCACTCATGTGCATATGTGAACACATATGTACACATAATTAAAAAATTTAAAGAAATTAAAAAATTAATTAGGACAATAAGTGTATAACATTTACAAAAGGCAGTGGAAAATCCTTAAAAATTGAAGAACAAACATATTTCTGTATATTCAAACTGATTCATCATGGTTTCCATCGTTTTCATGTTTTAATATAGGTTTGAATCAGATGAAACAAGAAAAGTTTGCTAAAGTCTCTGGGTATTGCTTATTGCAAAAATGTAGCAATGTACGTCTAACAGAAGCACTCTCAAGAGCTCTAATGACCTCAGCTAAAACCCCTGGAAAGGCACCCTGCAGAACTATATGCAACCTGGGACTTTAGTGAAGATGTACACGTCAGGTGCACTAATGGTCACTTGCTATGGGGTTGCAAGGACGGGGTGAGGATGGCATTTCCACCATGTGTAAGCAATAAGATACAGCCAGGTCAAATTTTCTAAGTTTCCATTTCCTTGTCTGTAAAATGAAGATAGCAGGACTTCCTCATGAAGTAAAAGAATAATACTCATACCCACTGATGGTACCCTATGTACAATAGCTCATACCCACTGATGATATCCTTGTGCAGTAGCTCATACCCACTGATGGTACTCTATGTAAAATAGCTCTTACCCACTAATAGTAACCTATGTACAATAGCTCATACCCACTGATGGTACCCTATGTACTAGATTCTTACTGATGAAATTGCATTTTATCTTTATATCATCATCGCATGAATCTATGCTGTTCTTTTCATTTTATTTATAAACGTTAAGCAAGCACACAAAAACTATCTTAAAGGCCAGATTGTGTTCTTACCAGGAAGTGATAAAACCACGTTTTGGTCTCTATTCAGCAAGGGTGGATAAAATTATAGTCTTCCATGTGAAGCGATTTTCACTAAGTTGGTGGAGTTTTCCAAGTGACATTAATAAACCTTTTTTGACATGGCATTGCCCAGGCAAGCATATCATGAGTATTTTAAGAATTAATAAGTCCCAGTCAGGTAATATGTTAGAAATTAATAAATAATAGATCATGATTATAGATAGCCAATATTGCTGACACGGAATCACAGCCAATGTGATTGTGAGAAGCCTTCTCCCCAGATTTATCATGTTGGGATCCCAGTCCAAACCTGCGGTGCACCTTCAAGTCAGCCCTGCAGGCATGCTGTAAGGTGCCTCCTGTGGCTGCAGTTGCCACAGTCCTCATTCTCACAATCACATTCAGAAAAGCTGTGACCCATTTTGGTAGTTAAATTTAATAAAACTAATATTAACAAAATATGGCCATTATAAGAAGCAGATTAAAGTTTTATGTACTTATTACAGGAGCGTAAAACGGTGTGGTGGTTTGAAAGAAAATGCCCCCATTTAGTGGCCTTATTAGGAGGTGTGGCTTTGTTGGAGTAGGTGTGACCTTATTGAAGGAATTGGAGACAGGATTTGAGGTCTCCTATGTTCAAGCCATGCCCAGTGTAGCACTCAGACTCCTTCTGTTGCCTGAAGATCAAAATGCTTAACTCTCAGTTCCTTCTCCAGCATCATGTCTGCCTGCATGGTACTGTGTCCCACCATGATGATAATGGACTAAACTTCTGAAACTGTAAGGTAGCCACAAATAAATGTGTTTTCCTTTATAAGAGTTGTCATGGTAAGGGTGCCTCTTCACAGCAATAGAAACCCTAACTAAAACAATTAATATGACTACTGTGGTAATCCGTCAGGTAGTGTCTACTCATGTTAGAGGTATAGCTTCCTAACACATTGATTTCACCACTAAGTAGGTGTGCAACAGAAACTTGTAGATGTGTGTGTATAATAGTATTGAACCACAGAATCCAGACATAAGCATATATATACATATACTATTACAATGATTTATACTATTGGGCTTACTAGTTTGTAAAAGCCTTGGTATTACTTTGGGTGAAAGAGGATTAATGGCTAAGGGCAGTTGGAGGACTTCTGTGGTGATGATGGAGTTTGATATTCTCATCTTAGCTGTGCTTTTATAAGCACTTCTCCTGAACATTCATTAAAGTACACAATCTCTGTGAGAATATTTTATTTTGATTAAACATAAAGTTCAATATTTAAAGTTACAAACCTTGGAGCCCATCTAAACCACCCCAGTTCACACCTTCATTCCATTGAATACTCAAATGTGAGGGTTTTTTTGTATTTATGTTTTAAGCTTGAGGACATTGGAGATGGAAGGATTTTTGTTTTGATTTTGTTGCTGGTTTTTATATTGTGTAATAGAGAAGAGAAAATTAAACGGTATAATACAAGTAAAGTGCCAAACTTGACAATGGTTAGCTCTCTAGAGACATTATTATGCTTATAATGATAATGCAATGGATTTTCTCTTTTTCTTCTTCATTCTTTTGTCTTTCCCTTGCAAAAAGGGTGCATCTAATTGAGGGTCCATTTTTAAATCAACAGTGTCTTAGTGTTGAGAGTTTATGCTAATCTTTGTGTCATAAGAATTTGAATGAGCACGTGCAGTTTCCTGTGGTTTGCCAGGCCTGTGGCTTTATGGACATGGACATCTTTATTGAATAAATGAAGAGTCACGTGTGGGTAGTCAGGGGATGCTTTGAGAGGTGGAAAGGGAAGAATACACTGCTTTCAGAAGATAGAAAGAACACTGCTCATTAAGTATAAATTATGGGAATGCCAGCACAGGCACCATTTAGGTAGAAGAGAAAGCTTTCAAATCAGATGGGGGTAAAGGGGCAAAGAGGAGAGCCCTTCCCTGGTGGCCTCCTATTCTCTAGCTGCTGCAGCTGGGTATGAGAGCTTCAGTATTGGAGACACTAATAATGCCAGCTACAAAGGTGGGGGAGAGAGAGCTCATGAATTCATTTCAGTTCTTTAGAAGAATAAAACCTGCCCGTCCCTGGTGCCTCTTGTGTGCCACACTGTGCCAAGCACCCTAGTGTTACCGGCATGATTAAGGCTTACCTCTGCTTTTAGAAGGCTCTTGGCTTAGCAAGGAGCATGGAACAAGAGACTAACTGGAGAAAGAAAATAAAAGTTCCTTGTGGAGAGGGAAGCATGGCAAACAACGCTTCTTGCTGCACACTGGGCCTTCTTCACAGTTTGGCCCAGAGCAGAATCTTCTTATAAGAGAAATGTGAGAATAGTTATTGTAGTTAGAATAATAATCATCCACAAAGCCCAGCATTTGGAGCTCCTCGGTGATTTTTCTATGATCTCAATCAATGAAAATGAAATAATGAAGTGCTGTTAATTTCTCAACAATGTTGAAAGAATAATGGAATATCAGAATGCAAGCTAGCATTGCACACTTGGTGATCACTTTCACACAGAATTCTTTCTGAATAGAATTAAGAATTTCTTCTTGTTCTTTTGCCTTTTCAATTGGAAGCCCTGAGAATTTATTGAACATATATTATATGGAGGGCTATGTAGTAGAGATACAACATATAAGAAAAAAATCTCAATGCATTAAATGAGACAAAAAAACACAATAAGATATACTTTGTGATATTCCCAAAAGAGGAACATTTTTAGGCAGAAAGAAAACATAATGCTAGAAGTGACCAGACATATGTAGGGGTTTAAAGGGGGTTTCCACAGATGTGTAAATCTCTGAATCAAGTATGCAGGATGTCACTCTGTCACCCACTGGTCCACAACTACCGAGAAACTTGTTAGAAACTCAAATTTTCACACTGGATCTATGGTAGACCAAAAGCAATGCCCAAATGTAGGAAGACTTAATACTTAACCCTTGTTAATATTATTTGGTTTTTAAATAACTTTTCATAAATATTATCAAGACTTTAACATAGCCTGGTTTACCTTACTTATGGTTATGTGTCTAGAACACCATGGCGATACTTTATAAGAGAGAAGCAGAGAGTATTTGACACATACAGCAGAGACAATGTGAAGGAGTGTGAAGTTGATGTATTGCACTCATGAGCCAGGGAGAGGCAATAATCAGCATAAAAGCTAGATTGCACACAAATACACACACACACACACACACACACATGCAATACATACAATATACCACCTCCACAAGAAGGATGACCTTGATCTCAGCCCAGCAATACTGATTTAAGATTTCTGGTTATATTTCAAGCCACCCCAGTTTGTGTGATTGTTTATAGCAAATACAGAAGCAATACCTACTGAGTCAGATATTCCGGAGATTAGCCCAGCAGTTTAATGGAACAGGTTCTTGGATGATTCACTCTGTGAAGTTTGAGTTCAAGTCTATTAGGAAATGAAACAAAGAATAAAGTTATCCTGCTTGACTAGAAAATAAAGTGTATGAGAGCTTGGGCACCCTAAGGTGGCCTTATCTCCTGGTATGGAAACGCATTATTCCTATTTCTTTTTATCCTTCCCTTCTATTTTCCTCTGGGTTGACTTCTTTCTTGCTCACACAGTTGCACTCAAACCCAATCTTGTAACCTGAGACAACATCATGTTATGCAGCGTAACAACAGCCACATAGCTCAAGTAAGTCTCATCACTTGCCCAAGGCCACAGTCGGGAAATGCCAAATCAGGATTCGAATCCCCTGAAACGTGGCTCTTTTGAGTACACAATCCTTATCTGTAGTCTTTGATGCGTCTGTTTCAATAATCTTGGGACATTAACCAGTGCTTCAGGTCCGTTTTTGAAGGGGCAGACTGCTTTATTGACCTTGTCCCGAATCACACACTCACTCTCTAAACCAAACTGTTACAGGACTTAACTACATGTGTTGTGACTAGAAGTAGGGTAGTTGCCAGGGAAAACTCAGAATGCACAGTGTGGTTGTGGGACAAGAAAACAGCCCAGGTTAAATGCATGAACAAAGAACAGGTCTGAGTTGCAGCTTTCACTTCAGTCAGACTGGAGCAGTGAGTGGAGCAGAAAGGGATGCATGACAAAGACTCAGGGGATAGTAGACATAAGGGATGCATGACAAAGACTCAGGGATAGTAGACATAGGGGATGCATGACAAAGACTCAGGGGATAGTAGACATAAGGGATGCATGACAAAG
>LOJH01024707.1:0-19013 GCA_001685095.1 Ellobius talpinus
CCAGCCGTGGAGCTAGCCATCGAGCAGATCCGCAACGAGTCACTCCTGCGCCCCTACTTCCTGGACCTGCGACTCTATGACACCGAGGTGAGTGTCCGGATGCCTGTGCCGTCGGGGCTGGGGGCGGCGAGGAAGGGGTGAAGCCGCAATTGTCCGATTCTCGAACTGTGCCCACCAGGGTCCCACTGGGCTTGGCTGGTGCAGACGGGACCCTGATTTTTAAGAACCTTCCACCTCTGGGAGTGTGTGTGTGTGTGTGTGTGTGTGTGTGTGTGTGTGTGCAGAATGGGGTCTCTTTTGACCAGAGGAGTAGAGACGGTATAGGCTGGACCCCCAAAGGCCTGAGGTGGTTGTCCCTGTCCAGGTGCCGCTCCTAGGGTCATGGGGTGTCAAGTGGGAAGAACAGGCGCATTGACTATAAACTGGGCCAGCCACAACTGGACTGGCTACGGGGCCTGTTCCCAGACCCCAAAAATCCAAGACGCTCTTTAGGGTCCAAAGGGCTCCGGGACCCTAAAGGCCTTAGCTCCTGGCAAGACTGGTCCTGCGGTGAGCGTCTACAGCTCAGACCTCGCGCGCCATGGGCAGTCTTGGGGCCGAAGGTTCCGCAGCGCTGCTGCCGGGATCTACACAGCGCTAGCCATAGCTCCAGCGGTTTTGGGAGACTCCCCTTCCCCCCTCCCTGCCTAAGGTTAGTTGCTCACAGAGTGGCCTGACAGGTCTTGCCCAGAACTCGTGGTGGTGTCCGGCTGCGCTGCCACTTTTGTTCGGCATCTGCAAGCACAGCAGAGCAGGTGTACACTTGAGGAGTCTGAGTCGTGCAAGCCTTGACTTGGAGGGTAGCAGAGGGCTCCCCTCTGGTCTCCTTCACTGAGCAGAGCTAGAGAACCAAAACCTTTCCATCCCAAGGCCCCATCTCACTCCCTCTGTCTAGGTTTCCAAAAAGCCTCAGCTCAGATCTTGACAGCCCACCCTGAGGCTAGGACACAGAGAGGGTCAGTAGTGAGCGCAAGGTCGGGTTTGCGAGTTTTTCCGGACCCAAGGAGCCCCTTCTCTTTGGTCGCAGCCTCGGGAGATGCGGCCTGAAGGGGGCAGTGATTTCCTTTACCGTGAGCTCTGTTTGCGCCTCTTGCTTCGCCCAGCAGTGCCAAGGCTTCCCGGGCTCCTCTCAGGTGTGCCTCTGCTGGAGCCCTGGACAGACCCCTCAGGGAAGTAACATCCCGCTACGTGGTGTAACCTGGGTAGGGCTTCCTCCCCTACCTGACCTTTTTTTTTCCAATAAGCCCAGGGAAAGAGCAGAATGTAGATTGTATCTCATTCCCCACCTCCCCCGCTTCACTGATGAAGCAGCCTGCTGTTCTGCTCTGTAAATAAAAGGTGAAAGAATCTGTGGCAGTTGGTGGCGGTGAGAGCAGGTTGCTGCAGGCGGAGAGGCGTCCTCTGCCTCAGGAAGAGGCACGCTGGGTGGCTGTGCAGGGCTAACCATGTGTGAAATCACTTTCGAAGGACGTTCCTGGCGCTCTCATATTTTACCTGAGCGTTTCAAGTTCTTTCGGAGTACTGATCTGGCACACTCAAATAGAGAGCGCTGTTCATTTATATAGAGACATATCTTGGCACCCTTTCCTGTGGCTTCCACACATAATTCTGGAAGGGGCAAGGAAAGGCCGGTTCCTTGGAGACAGGGGCAGCCCTGCTTGCATCCTGACTTTATCCTGTAGAATGTTTCAAAAGACTCCCTGAGAAGTTTCTTATTAATCCTCTCGTGGTAACAGAGGGATGGGTGCTTGGTTGCAGGGTGTGGGCCAAAGCTTTCTTTCTTTTCTTTTTTCAAGTGCATTTTGGTGATTTTCTAAGTGAGATGGCCCAAAGTCAAGAGGATGCGGCAGAGGCACTTCAGTTGGTTGGGAACATTTAGGCGACAACAGGAGAGGAGCATGTGCCAGCCTAGTGTCAACTGAGCCTGACTTGGGGGCTTTGGGGTTGAACACTCAGAAATAGGTTATTCCCACCCCTACCCTGTCCACCCATGACCTTGAACCAGGCACCTAATCTCTAGTCTCTCTAAATGCAGGTGTCCATAGCTCAACAGTGGAGTGGTTAGACATCCTCTGTGGGGTGGCGTCCGGGGGCTGACAGAGAGATGCCGGCAGGCTCCATCCACTGCCAGTGCTCTGTCTGGCACGCCATAAGCACTCGATACATGAGTCTGCCTCCCTTCCTGCACTTTCATTTGGTGTGGATCCACCAGTAAGACGCTGTGGCTTTAGGGGGGATAACTCAGTCAGTGCTAACATATTAAGAATGCTTCTTTCTCCTGCTTGGTTTTCTGATCTCTAAGAGAGTCAGGGAGGCTATCACTAGAAAAGGGAATTATGGCTGGCAGTCAATGTGTCATCTCTTGCAGGAGGTATCACATTTGGGAGAGTGCCCAGGGGCTATAATTACTTCCCCTGCCCCATGTAAGCTCGTAGTTAACATTTTTTTTTCTGAGCCAGAGTGAAGGAAAAATCAGTGTGAAAACTTGCAGTGGATCCAGGGCAATCTGAAAGGTGTTCGTCATTTCAGAGTGAGTGATGGCTGTGTCTGTGGACTGTGAGAGCTGCCTTCACACTCGCTGACCTGTCCCTGTTGTCAGAAGATGGGTGTAGTGGGCTAATCTTGCCTGGCTTTGTTGACATTTGATGTTAGTAAGTGGCCTCAATAGTCAGTGACTAAAGGAAGCCAGGATGGACTCGGTTGCCACTACCTGTAAAAAAGATGAAAGGCACAATCAGTATGCTATCTGATCTCACAGGTCAGCCTGCCTCCTGTTTGTGGTGATGTTGGTTGAGCCTCTCCTGTGATGAGCAAGCAAAACAGAACTTTCTGTTTTCCATTTTGCAATACTGTAGCCAAAGCCTTTACCACTGAGCCATATCCCCAGCTCTCTTTCCACATTTTCATTTTCAGATAGAGTTTCCACAAGCTTCCCAAGCTGGTCTTGAATTCACCCAGCAGCTCAGGCAGGCCTTGAACTTGTACCAGCATCTCTAGTACCTGGTATTCCAAGCCTAGCCTAGAACTTTCAAGGCCTCTGTCAGTGCCGTGGTCATAACAGTGAGGCATCACAACAGATCATAGGACTGTCAGGCTTTTTCTTCTTTGGTGTGGCATTGGGTCACTTCAATAAACACTTGTTTATGGATTCCAGGAGGACATGCATAACAAAAACACAATCAAGGCACTGACAGGGTAGACAAGAGAAAGAACCAGAAGCTATGTAGAGCCTTTGAAGATCCCACTTTAAGATAAAGCTGGATGTAGCATTTGGAGTATCAGATTCTTTGCTCTGAAAGTAGTCCAGATACAAAAGTGAGCTCAGTGGATTGCACTGCTTATGTTTTTGAGTTCTCTGGTAGTCACATTAGTAAAAGAAAATAATCATCAAGGAATATGCCTAAAAGTAATGTTTGTGGATCTGATCTAATTAGTGCCTATTTTAGAAAAACTGACAGATATAGAAAAGCAGAAAGAAAATAATTGCCCATAATCCACCTTTACAAATATTATTGCATCTAATAAGTAGGATTACTTATTCCATTTGCCAATGTTTACTATGCTATGTACCTGAGATTCTACTGCATGTGCATTTTAATATTTACTTTTTTTTCAGCTGACATTAGCTCATGTGCATTTCCCATGTCTTCAAATCTATTTGTAAATATGATTTTTAGTGACTGTATGCTATTCTGTCCCATGCACACAAATTCATCATTTCTCCGCTGTTGAATTTCTGTTTTCTGACTTGTTACTATAAAACAAACAAACAAACTGTAATCGAACAAAATCAAGTTCTGGAAACAAAGGCACAGAAGTCAAGTGTGCAGCTAGCTCTCAGGAAGTTATTTCTGATGGTGCAGGGATCCAGCTTAAAGGCCAGCATGTGCAAATGATTGATGAGTGTGCCTTCTTACATGCCGTGATTGGCCAGCATGCCTTCCTACATGCCCCTGCCTTGAATGGGTTTGCTGAATACCTCCTCTCTTATGTGCTATACTTTTTTTTTATGTGCATAGCGATGCACATGTAGACGTCAGAGGACAACTTAAGAAACCCATTTGTGTCCTTCTACTTTGTAGGTCCTGGAGATTAAGCTCAGGTCACCAGGCTTTGTGACAGATGTCCTTTCCTCTCAGCCATCTCACTGGTCCCCGCGTTGTGTTGTATGAGGGACTCAGACGGTTGTAAGCTGTGTCTATGAGCAGCAGAAAGAGGACAGGATGAGAGAACCCCCATCATCCTCAGTTCAGGCTAGAACATGAAAGTGGAGACGGCTGCACAACCGAGGGACGCACTGCACATTCTGGAATCGCACTTCCAGAAGAGTGAGCGCTAACAGTATGTGAATTCTATCAACGCAGTCATTAATAAAAATAAAAACAGATAGTTCTGTGCCTGATTGCACCAGCTACTTGGGAGGATGTGGCAGGAAGATCATACGTTTAAGGCCTGCTTGGGATCCAGAGTGAATTCCAGAACAGCCTAGACAACTTAATGTGACCTTGTCTCAAAATGAGTGTTTGCCCAGCATGTGTTAGGCTCTGGGTTCAATTCTACTGGGGTGGGGTGGGGGAGGAATGAACTGAGCCATTTTAGGTTTGGCTTACATTGAGTGGCTATACTCCCACTGAGCAGCTTTTAGTGAATTCCAGGCTTAGGGCTCCTCTTGTAGAAACCCAGACTCTCATAGTTCATATCACTGAACAAAACCTGGAGTGAGCTGTGTTCGGGTATGTCTGTATCCAGAGGCACAGCGAGGTTTTTAAAAATGCCTTTCTCTCTGGGTCTTGGCTCTGGTCCCTTGCTAGTTCACAGTGAGGCATGCTGTCCCGAGTGGTGGCAGATGGCCTCACACAACTGCAGCTTTGCACACTCTCAGGAAATCCAGCATGAATAATGGTGTCTCCCAAATGCTCCAGCAGAGGTTCTAGACTTATAGCACTGGCACAAACTGGGTCATGAGTTCATCCCCTAGGCAATCACACGGCATTAATGTGCCAGGCCGGTGCCATGTACCAGCCTGTTATGGAGAGAGAGAGAGAGAGAGAGAGAGAGAGAGAGAGGAGGTTAGCAGCACCCAATTTCAGGAAATCAGAGTGGAGAGGGATTTGGACCTACTAGGAAATCAGAGCAGGATAAAGGGGTGTGTGTGTCAGGAGGGTCAGATGATGCTATCCATACATGCTCTTGACAGCTCTGTCCCTGATAGAGGGATGGAACAGAGGTGAGGTACCTCCCTGTACCTGCAGGCTCATGGGAAATGCAAAACTGACAAAAGAGACAACAGACTTGAGGACACCGAGAAAAAGCAATCATGGCTGTGCTCAGAGAGACTTCTGGAGGAGGGCTTGGATATGGTGAATGGAACACAGGCACAGAGAGCAGGGGCATAGCGGAAGTGGGGGTTGGGCCCAGGTAAGATCCTCAGGATTAAAGCATGGAGACAACAAGGAGTGAGGTGTGGCATCCTAGGACAGGCCTTATGGGAAGAAAGGGAGCCCAGGAGTGAGCGTGGCTACCTTAAAGAAGGGTGGGATGTGAGGAGCCAGGCTTTAGTGATCTGGTAGGAAAGCAGAGGCTGACTGTGGATAGAGGAAGCCTGGAGACCTGGAAACTGTTGTATCGTTGACCCAAGGGAGAAAGGCTGGGGTCTCAACAGGGATGGAGAGGCAGAGGCAGAAGGAGGAGAGAGGGAAAGTATGGCATGGAGACCTGGCTGGACAGGAGAGGTACAGAAAGGGACCCAGAGGAGCATGTGTTCTTGACAGCTCTGTCCCTGGTAGAAGAGAGGCAAGGATGGGACAGGGGTCAGGTTGGTGACCTCCCTCTGCCTCTGCACCTCCACCTCTCACTTGATACCTGTTGAGTGAGACTAGGCTCGTGGTCAGGAGATTGGGGTCTGTGGGCTACTTACCTGTGTGGAGATCTGGCAAGCCCACTTGGCCATTGGAGGCAGCAAGAGACAGCTCTTCGGTGGCATCTATGCTCAGGGTGTAGTGGGCATTTTGTTGTTGCATGTTGTCACTGTGATTTTGGCACAGTGTGAGGATTCTTATGTTGACCACATAGAGCTGCTATAAGGAAGGAGAAAGACACATATGGAAGCTTCAAACATGATGTCAACACAAGGCGCTGTTTTCTGACTCCTTTGTTGAGAAGGGTCTTGGGGACAAAGGATGCAGACACTGAGGACTTCATTGGGTTCACTTTCCAGCACAGCTCTTGTTCTCTGTCATGTGACAGCCGCATCCTACACACGTCCTACCTCTCAGAGCTGTAGCTGCTTGCAGACAGGGCCAGTCTGATTCTTGGGGGCTGGCAGAACTGAGCATGCTGTGGGCCTGAGTGAATGGTTGCCCAGTTGAACTGTACCTGGATGAGTTGGGATTTTGTGGGATGGTTTCCCTGGACCACCACCCTGGGGCCTTTATCTTCTCATGTCAGGGTGTAAGTGACTTTAGGAACCAGAATGGTCTTTGCTGCCAAGTTGGTACTATATTCTGAAGCTCCCACCACTACCAATTCCTGAGCCCCCATTCCCCAAATGGACCAACATCTTCATCATACCCATTCTTCACCAATTCCTCAGTCTGGACAGGCACCCACAGACACACCTTCTTTGTCCCCAAATTCCTTTAGAAAAGAGATAGGAGGGATTGATAAACCTGGGCAGTGCAAGTTTGATGTGGGGGTAGAGTTTCATGGGTCTTTGCCTTTAAAGGGGCATTTTCATGCGTTTGGCCCGCCCTATTTAAAGGCACAGAGAACACATTATCCCACACTGAGGCCTGAGATCCTAGCAGGGAACTTAGGAGATGGTTGTTCAAGATGACCAATGGGAACAGTCCTGCTGAGCAAATACATACTCGGGAAGTATGTCTTCCACTAGGGTGGACTGGGCAACACTGCAGTAACAAACAAGTCCCAGAATCTCTGCTGCATATTTAACTCAAAGTCCTGTGTGTCAGAGACCCTTCTTGTTGATGCTCATCCAAGAAGCAACATAAGGGATGCAGGCTGTTTTCGCGCTGTGTCTAGAAAAACCCTCAGGAAGGCACTGTGTGCACTGGAATATCATAGGTGGACTGGGTTTTAGTCGTCTTCACTTGCAAGTAACATGTATGATTTCTGGTCCTTTATCTTTGACCAGACCAGAAACAGTTAATTCCCTCCTCCTAAATTCAAAGGAGTCTAGGAAATATAGAGGAGCACAGGGATGTTATGGACATTTGCCATTTGGGGTCCTTCAGGAAGATGATGCTAAGGGGTAATTTATAGATGTCAGAGATCTCAGGTTATACCTGTGAGAGATGAGAGAATAGGCTTTGGGATGAGGGTAGAATAGTGAGGGCACAGATGGTGAGCCTGGCCAAAGTACAGGATGTGCTTCAATTTTAAGACGTCCTTAGAAACACATCGCTCTGCACAATGAATTTATACTCATAACAAAAATGAAGGCTCAAACCACGGCAGCACTGTTCTCATACCTATGAAAAGAGGAGGCATGGAAGGACAATTGAGTGGGAGGAGTTACAGACTTAGGAGTCACTCTCAGAAGTCTTGGGTAGACCAGTGGGGAGCTATAGAGTCAAGGCTGTCCGCTTCAAATGGGGGTTCCATGCTGGGCCTGAAGAGTGCCTCTAGAATCTTCCCGGGAGGTTGCGTGCTGACCTTGGGTTCCTACAAAGGTGTCAATCAGTGCACCTCCTTGGCGCTACAACAAGGTCTGTTCCTGCCTTGGGGCCTTGACACCACATCCACTTGACGGGGAGAACCTTGCACCAGGTTCTGAGTGAGGCTCTGTGATGTAGTCCTCAATGAGAAGCTGGTACTGCCCTCGGGAGCTGTGTCCCAGGCCTAAGCCACAGGCACATGTGGTGTGGTTCACCCACAACAACCCGCAGAGGCTACAGTAGAACACCTTCCCCTGCATGGCCATCTCAGTGTATCTGAGAGCCGAGCCTGACTTCTCACCCTGCTCGGCCATCCCAGCGTATCTGAGAGTGGAGCCTGACCTCTCACCTCTCAGTGCTTTGATTCCAGGAAGGTGAGAGCAGGAACAGGCAGAGCTGCCCAAGAAGCACAAGCCTTGCACCTGCTGCTCTGCTCACTTCTTCCTTGTGGTTATTTACCAACAGGCCCGGCTGGGAGGCTGGTGAAATGCCTTCCTCTGGTTACCTGACAGTCTAGGGATGCACAGGTGTGCCAGTCTGAGAAGATAGGAGGAGGAGTCCTAGACAGGGCTAGTGAGCTGGGTCCTGCTGGACCATCAGTGGCTGACCTTGTTGGTAAGTCCTCTCTGCTATCTGTGACTGGCAGCTTGGACTGAGCCTCTCTGAACTATCTTAGCACCGAAAGCTCCACATTCCCTGCCCTGGTACCATCTCAGGCCTGGATCTATAGAACAGGAGCTCCAAAAATATCCATGAAACAAGCAAACAGGTCTATAAACCTGTTTCCAGCTCCCTGGTTCTGGGATTCACGAGTGCCAGTGTAATACATTGGTGGTAAACTTTGGGTGCCATACACTGGGGAGAGAGCTTCCTGGCCAGTCTTCATATTCTTCAGGGGTCATGGGCAGAGGAAAGGGCATGTGTTGGATGTTCCAACAGGGGATGACAGGCCAAGTTAATGTCACCCTCCTTTCCCCCTGAAGAACACAGGTAGCATCCTTTAATGCCCAGCCCAACCTGGGGTGGGGGATCTGCCTGGATCATAGAGAAGTTCTCTGTTTATTAGGGCAATACTTCAAGGAAGACTTAGGAGCTGGGTTCTGATACCCTGTGCACACTTCCAGAGACCACACTGTGCCAGTGGAGGTGGGGCCGGGCTCTGGTCCCAGGAGACATTGTAGGAATGAAGCCAAATCATCAGTCTGGGTGAGTCAGGTGGTCTCGTGCCAAGCCTGGGCACCCCCTGAATAGCAAGACTTCTTCCAGGTGCCAAGCCTCTGCTCTGTGCCTCTGTGTGGTCAGTACTGACTCAGAAACTGAGGGAGCAGGGTTAGGAAGCCATCATCTCCCTGATGCTGGTGATGGATCTGGGTGCCACTAAATAAGCAAATCTGTTAGGACCACGTGCAAACAAAAGTCAATTAGTTATGAGATGATTTTGAATCAGAACATTCTTATCCAAGTAAAAGTTGTGGCCGTTGTGATGTTGTTTGGACAGACTGGGGGTTGTTTGTTTCCAGTTTTTACTTTCCTGCTGTCTTGGAGTGTACTGTGCCACTGAAGGACGAGGTGTCATTGTTGTCTGGAAAATTAGTAGACCCAAGGTAGAGAATAAGTGGAGTGATCCATCTTTGGAGGTGCCTGGGGGTGCCAGTTGCTGGCTAAGGCAAGACCCTTCTCCCGCCACTTAGCAAGCATCTCTTGGGTCAGGGTTCTGATGAAATCTAGCCAGCAGCAGCTCTAGGGAGTCACACATTACTGCTGTTCCTGGGCAGTGGGGTCAGGAAGGGCACAGAGAAGACGATATTGTCACACTCTGCTCAAGATCTACTTGACTTGGTTCGGAGGGAGCTGATTCTGAAAGCAGGAGCCACACTTAGAATAATCATCATTGTGTCCTCCAAAGAAAACCGCCTGTTTCTGGAGCTAGCCGTTCACCGAAACTTCTATGCGAAGGCCCAGAGTGGCTTTCAGGACCTGATCTCTCACTCTACAGCAGGTGACCAGAGCCCATGACGATGGCCCCTTTAGCCACGACTGGAGGATGCCTTGACTTGGGTGGGAGAAGTGGTTCCCATCTCCCTGCTGTAAACTGGGGCCCAGTGGACCCTTCTAGATCCTTGAAGGACTCTGGGAATTTTAGGAAGGTTAGGAAACCATCACAAAGCTTCTACTGTCACTGTCACAGGCCAAGGACAAGGAAGCGGGATGATGTAGTGGCAGGTGGGCAGCTGAGGGCAAGAAGGACACCCCTTTTCCTTGTATTTCCCACCTGTTGGTACCATGGGGGATGCTGCGTCTGTCACTCACTGAGCTGCCAGTCTCTTGAGGAGAAGGCTATTCCTGCTCACATCTCACAGACGAGAAGAGCAAGGTGAAGAGATTTATTTCATGAAGTTAGCCAAAAAGGAGCTGAGATTTGAGCAGTGCACAGATGCCCACATATACATCATCCTGCGCCATTGTGCTCCCCCCACCCAACCAGATCAGTTTTGATTTTTTTGTTTCAGATGGTAGGTTGTTTTCCATGGTGAATTTCACTCCCAACTGCTTGTTCTCCCTCTAGTTCAGCTCTATCCTCCCCACCCCCTCGCCAGCCCACTCAGCCACACACCCCCAGCTCCACACTCTTGGCTCACTGAGTCTCTCTATCTACACACCTGGTTCACACACATCCTCTCTCTGTTCCCTTGCACCTGGAGAGCTTGGCACTTGGGGGAACGTGTCACCTCTCGTGTTTATTTCCTTGTCAGGATTTGTGCCCCCTGTTAGACTCAGATCATCTCCAGGGCAACAGTTGTGCCTCCTATATGTAACTGGGATCACCCTCCTAAGCACAGCTAGGGCCAAGGCCTGGGTGAGGATGGGCCATGCATAGATGGACCAGTAGCAGCTGGTCCTTAGAAGGCACGTGGAGAATGAAGTGGACCAGGAATGGCTCCCTTGTGCATGAGAAGCAGGATAGCACAAGGGTTGCCCTTACTGGCCTCTACACCCAGCATCAGCACCACTGCTTACCCAGCTTTCCTGTGCTATACCCTGAAGGGATTCCCTATTGTTCTGGGACTGGCAGCTGGACTTTCCCATGGCCTTGGAGGCTCTCCAGGGTCAGCTCTATCAACTCCCAGAGCCAATGCAGACCACCGTCCCCATCTTCCTGTGGGCCCAGCCATACGGTCCTTTGTGCCTCCTGGATGAACGTGCTCATTCTGGCACAGGGCCTTTGTACAAGCTGCCATTGTCGGCAATGCCTCACCTTTCTTCCTCCATTGGGGCCTAGCTTGAGCATGTTTCCTCTGTTCTGACTTAGAAATATCCACACATCACGAGTCCTCTAAGAACTATGGCTGTTCCTTGCTTGTGCGTGTACAGTTGTCGTTTGCCATTTGTTGCATTAGCCAATCAGTGTTGGTCTGTTTTCATCTTCCAGAGGGTGAGAACTGGTCTATTTTAGATCCCTTCAGTGTCCAGCGTAGTTTCTCGCACACAAAAGATATTCAGGAAATACTTGCAGAGTGAATGGGGGCCAGCTGAAGGCTTGGAGGGAGGCTGATTAAGAAGTTTATAATGACTTGCTAGAGTGTAGGCTGCAGGGAGACAGCCGGCCAGTGTGGGGAGTTATTCAAAGCAGGCAACCTTTGTAGTATGCCCCGCTTGGTCCCTGTGCTTCTGTGTTCTGTCTGTGAAATGGGTGTGAAACACGCAGGGCCATTGTGAGGGTTGACAGGGACCCTTCACTGAAGGGTTGAGCATGGGGGGCTCTCATCCTGGAGTCAGCCACTAACTTCCAGTGTGAGCATCGATTATAATGCCTCTGAAAATGTGAACTGCTGTAGCTGTGAAACACTTTGTTCTCGTTCAGTGAGGCTGTGTTCGAGACTGTAGGGAGTCTGTGACCTGGGTCTGAACATTATGGTTGGAGGTATTTCTAGGTGAAATTGCTGGAGAGATTCTGGAAGCTCAGTGGTGTCTCCCGCCTAGTCGTGGAGTCTATCATCTCCAGTGAGGTCCCTATATTTCTGTCTTGTGGAGGCTTGTGGCTGTCTCCTACTCCCCTCTCCCCTAGCCGAGAGCTTGCCCAGCCCACGAAGGCAGGCCTGGCACCTGTTTTCCACCTGAGGGATCCCTGCACCCAGGTTCAAGCCTGCAGGTGTCCAGGAACATTTGCGTGTGACTGAAGCCTCTGCCTGGGCACCTAGCATGGCCCTTGACATGCTGCTGGTGCTGAGCAAATGTGTTCTGTGTGAGTGGTGTTAAGTACATTGCTAAAGCAACGCTTGTGGATTTGTGGATAAACTCACAACTGAGCCTGCTAATGGAGAAAGGTGTTAAGAGGTGTTCGCAGAGAGCAGATTGCTGGGTCTGAGGCTAGGGATAGGTGATCTGTTGTCCTGGCAGGAGAAGACACATTTCTTTAGCATCCAGAGGCAAATTGTTTAGGTCAGAAGCAGGGAATTCAGTGGATGGCGCCCTGGATGTTCTGAGAGTCATCTGACCCGTTGTTCTCTGGTGATGGTCTTGAACTAGTCGCTGGACTCCTCTATGCTTTGAGTCCATCATCTGTAAAGGGAAATAGTTGTGCTGTCCCTAGTTTGTCATAGAGTTACTGTGGGGGGAGGGGCTGGGGACAAAGGCCATCACACCTGTGATCCGAGCTCTGAGCAGGTTGAGGCAGGAGGATGTCAGGAGTTTGAAGTCAATGTGGGCTACAGAGTGAGACTCTGTCTCCATCAAAACAGTTGAAAACAAACAAACAAACAAACAAGAGAGGCTTCCAGGCTGGAGAGATGGCTCAGTGACTGCTTTTGCAAAGACCCAGGTTTGTTTCCTGGTCCTCAATGATAACTCACAACCAACTCCAGTTTCCATGGATACGATCCCCTCTTCTGGGCACTGCACACATGTGGTACACATGTGTATATGTAGGCAAAACACCCATACACATATTAAGTAAAAACAACAAATAATTTTATTTATTTATTTGTTTTTTTGAGATAGGGTTTCCCAGTGTAATCCTAGTTGTCCTGGAACTCATTCTGTAGCCAGGCTGCTGCCTACCTCTGCCTCCCAAGTGCTGGAATGTGATCCTCCAGGCCCAGTGGAATCATTTTTTAAAAAGGAAAAGCTTCAGAGTCGTGAGAACTCACAGCTGTAAGATGCACTTGAATTATCTACAAAGACTGACTCAGCGTTCTCTCAGAGTCACAAGGTGTTTGAAACATCTTTTTGTTTTGTTTTAGTTGAGACAGAGTCTAGCTGTATAGCCCTGGACGATATGTAACTTCCTATGTAGAACAGGCTAGCCTTTAGCTTGCAGCAAGCAATCCTCCTGCCTCTGTCTTCTGAGTGCTTGAGCTGCAGGTGCGCACCACCATGCTCAGCCCCCGAGAACATCTTCATAATAGACACAGGGATGCCGTGGCCACCCAAGCTAGATGTGTTGTTAGCTTCAGTGCTGCCTCGGTATGGAGCTAGGAGCCCATACCGTAACACAACGAGAGGGAGACGAGGGTGGGGGAATATTTTCTTTGAAGGGACACGTGCACAGAGGAGAGGTGACTCACAGCAGGTGACCTGTGAGCTGGCCTTTAAGGAGAGAGTGCAGGAAGGGACCTATTGGAGGAAAGAACTAGCAGGCCAAGGTCAGGAGGAAGGACTTCAGGGGACTCATGTGAGGGCCATTCAGATATGGCTGCCCCTAGTGATATCAGCTGTGGGAAAGACCTAGAAGGCCATTATCCTTGGGCCACGGGCCTCAAAAGCACTTGTTTAACCAGGCAGGGCTTACCTAGGGCTTCCTCAGTGTCCTGGTTTAGTGTTGGCAGCAAAGAGGCTTCTTGCTGGGACACACACCCTCGTCACCTAGAAGCTGAGCAAGTAACCTTCAGGAACATTACAAAGCTTAGGGCGCAGGGGAAGAAAGATGGGTTAGACAGACTTGGGGTTTGGCTCAGGCTCTATCTGCCATGTTTGTGAACAGGCCCTGTGACTTGCAAACCCTGTAACTTACCCATACTGCTTCTCTAACAGCAGGGGGATGAATAGTTATTAAGAGGCTAGGAGAGATGGATCCAGGCACAACCAGTCATGCCTGGAAAATACTGAATGGGTGCAGGACCAGCTTTATTTGATGCAGAGAGAGTCTGCTGGGGAACATTCTAATTTGAACAATGGAAAAATGACTCAAGGCCTGAAGAGGGCCCAGGAGTGAAGTTAAGTTTACTCAAAGCTGGGTCTGTAGGTGGACAGAATGGAGGCAATGAGCTTCAAACTTCTCTTAATGGCTTTCTAGATGAAGGAAGTAGGGGAGCATGGCCCAGGCTAAAGTAAATGTGGACAAAAGCCACAAGAAGACAGGTTGCCAGGCCTGGCTGTGAGTTTGAAGGCAGAGGCTGGCATCTACTTCCCGGACTGTTCCTCCTGTCGGGCTGGTGGGCAGCCAGGCTGGCATCGCAGAAGGCCTTCCTCCGAGACGGGGTAGGGGGGTGAGGGGAGTGGGGGAACAATCCCCAGCGCCTTTCTCTGTTAACATGGGAGTGGTGGGAGATGTGTGCAGGATCTTCCACTCCCGTGACCCCTCTGTGGGAGCAGAGCCTGGGTTTAGAGACAGCAGAGCTGCTGGGGCCCGCTCTCATTTTGGATTCTTGTGATTAATCAGCCCGCCTGGGAAGGATGGAGTCCTGGCTCCCCAGCTGGGGCGACGGATGGTTTTGCTTTTGAGAACTGCCAGGTTCCAGCCCTGCTACAGCCTGCCTCAGATTGCTTCTTCTCCGGGCAGAGAATGATGAGCCATTTGGAAAATGCATTTGGAAGGAAGAGATTCTGAGCCATGCAATACAGTGGTTCTCACACAGCACTGATAAAGAAGTTGATGGATAAAGACTAAATTGGATTTTTACCAAGAAAGACTCAGTGCTGGGTGTTTAGTGAAAGAGAGTTATAATGGCTTAGGGGAACTGTGGGCAAGGAAGGGCTGCATTCAGAATCCAGGCCTGGGGCTGGGAACACTTGGTCCCATGCTCTAATTTTGGTGGGGTTTTGTCTCAGTTTCCATAGTTGTGAACTGGAAAGGCAGTTTCTAAATGATTCGTTTTCCCAGAATTGGGGATGGACCCTAGACCTCATTTATTGGAGGCAGATATCTTACCACTAGGCTATAGCCTCCTCTGACTTTATACATAAACAAGCAAAAAGCTTTTAAAATTTTGAGATACGTCTAAGTCGCACAAACTGGCCATGAATTTGTGATCCTCCTGTCTTATGGTTCCAAGTAGCTGGGATTTCAGGCCCGCACTACCATGCCTGGCTCTATCTTCTGCTTAACTGAGGTAGCAACCCCAAAAGCCTTTCATGACAAAGAGCCAGGCCACAGCATCGCTGTGAGGGCCCCACTGTGCAGCACCCACTTCTGTGAGAGGCAGGGACCCTGCAAGTCGCAGGGGAAAGGGCACAGTGGACATAATAGGGCCTAAGTAGGTCTCATTTCAGTTTTAAGAAGAAATAGGGCAGATGTCAAGATTGCACCATCTATTCTTGTTTTTAAGTCGGAATTTACCTTTTAGGGAAGAATCTGGGCAGTTGGAGTCTTTTATCCTGTAAAAGGCAGAAGTCAGGAGTCAGCATAGATTTAAGGTCAACAGAACAAACAAATGTTTCATCCCAGGAAGGTTTTTGTGGGTGGCTCAGAGAAGGCGGCTTAGCAGGGGTGGTGGTACACGCCTGTGATCCTGCCACTTAGGAGGCTGAGCCCAGAGGCTGCTGAGCTCAAGGCCAGCCTGGTCTGTTTCGAGAAAACTTGTCTCAAAACAACAAGCAAGCAAGCCAACAAGGAAGTTTAGGGGTTTGAGGCCTTTGGTGACTGAGTCTAATTGCATAGTGGCAGCTGAGTGGCACCCGAAAGCCTAGCATCTTGAGTCTCAGAGACAAGCTACCTGGGATCGTGAGACTGAGGGAAGTGGTCCTGCCCCTGTGTAGGTGCAGCGATGGCTGTCTCTGGTGCCGGTCTTCTTGCTTGAAGCCAGACACTGTCCTCCAGAAACCCGGGATATGGCCATCATGGCAACTGTGACCCAGCACAGGAGTGGGCAGACCCTTGCCTGTGTGAAGTGACAGCATTCCTGCTGTCCCCTCTGTAATTATTCATCCACAATTATTTGTGGCTGCACTTCCGGGTTCTAGAGCCATGCGGGTGCAGCAAGCCCTCAGGCAATTGCCTGAATGTTAAAGCCCCCCCCCGCCATGACCCACGTGCAGGCATGCATGGTTCCATCCACGTATGACTCAGCTAAACCCTTGAACACATGCGTGAGCCCGGCATCTGCGTCATCTGCGTATGATGTAATCACGCCAACCCCCTGTGCCAACCCCCTGTTAGGAAACTTGATCATTTGTGAGTCCCACGCATGCATGCTCAGGGTGGGGATGGGACCTTCAAATATAAAAGCGAGAATCCCTGGGCATCCTCTGAGTTCATGAAGAACAAGGTGTATAGAGCTGACCTTGCTTGCTGCATTGAGCAATGGCTAAATTGTGTAGGAAGGTGAGTTGGGACCTAGGGACTGTATAGATTCTGTGAAGGTTACTTTGCAAAAATCTCAGTGACTTTTCAACAAGATAGAGAAGATGGGCCATTTAGGGACACTTGCTGATTCTTGGACTCTTCAGGTCAGAAGATGTTAAGCTGCAAGTGTTCAGTAGAGATTGTCATAAGGACTCTGAGTCTTGCCTGAACATTTAGGTGTATGTGTGTGTGTAGCCAGATTTTGCTACTAATGCTAGGCTCGCAGGATTAGCATTGCAGATGTCAGAGCTAGGAAACAAATTTCCCCTTCTTCCATTTGCCTCATTTCTCAAGATTCTTTTCTTATGGCGTGATGTATCATCTACCGCTTGGCCTCAGAAGCCAACTGTGTGTAGACAAGAAGTCAATGAGCCCTAGGGGACTGAGAAGAGTCCCAGCCCCTTGTGACGCAGGAGGCATTCTAAGAGAACCTCTTCCACTGACCTTGAACTCCTTGAAGGCCCTCCCCATTCCCTTCCGCAAATGACTGAGAGACCACTGTGGACCAGCACTAGCTGATGCTGGTGGCATCAGGCCCAGTCCTCATCCCTGGAGTGTATGGGCCAGTTCCTCCTGTACCATTCATAGATGACAGGTGTCCAGGATCTATGGGATGGAGTCTCAGGATGTCTATCAGGATGTCTAGTTACCCTGAGATGGGCAGCTGTGGGGTCAGGAGCTGAAGGGCTGTGTGTGAATCGTGAGCACTGTGCTGAGCAGTGAGAGAGCGAAGACAGTATCCAATCATCCAGCTGTCAGCTCCTCCTCTCCACCTCGGCCTTGACCTTTGCCCAAGAGTCTGCTAAGTCAGTGTGTGGTGGATTCCCACCCTTCATAATGGGTCAGGTTCTTCCACACCTCCTCACTGTCACTCACCTCTGTAATCTCAGCTCACTGGAAGTAGAGGGAAGAGTATCAGAAGTTCAAAGTCACCCTAGTCGGAGTTTAGACCATGTTATCAGAGGGGTGGGGAGATGGAGGAGGAGGAGAAAGGACGTGGAAAGAGAAGCATGGAGTCAGGCAGTAGCCTAACATGGGAGAAATAGATCAGACTGAGGATCGTGGCCATCAGAGGAGAGAGGTCTCCGTGCAGAACTGGCCTCAATTTGAATGGAACAAGGTCATAGCCCCAGAGCAGGGTGGGAGTTGAGAGATGGGAAATCACTAAGAGGAAATATTAGGAGTGGGGGATTCTTGACCTTCTTGCCTCTACTTCCAGAGTGCTTGGATCATAGATGTGCGGCACCCAGATTATATAATGCTAGGGACCAAACTCAGGGCTTCATACATCTAGGTTAGCACTCTACTGAGCTACACCCTCAGCCCCCGTGCTCTTCTTTAACAGCTGGTAGTGAAACATCGTGTAGGACAGGAGGGAAGGAAACCATGCCAACCACAGAGAAGGGACAAAGTTAGATGTGCATGGAAGGAGCATTTCTTTTCTTTGGAAGCTGTGAACCACCCAAGAATGCAACCTGAGCTCAGAGTTAGAGGCAGAGAGTAGGGGAGAAGTGACCAGGAGAACTTTGGAGAAGGCTTCTCCCATCCACCCCCAATCTGATAGGCTGTGAAGGTGGCAGAAAGGAAGACAGCTAAGAGCTGCAGGTCCATGGGGGACCCTTCACCCATGAGACTGGGAGCCCCAGAGGAGAGGTAGTGGCTGCTAAAGAAATCCAGGGCTGGGTAGTAACTAAAGTAAGACAAAAGCACTTCTGACTTATGGTCTATGGCTACAGGGGGAAAGATGCCTCAGTATAGAACTGGGTTCTGTCCAGGACATGGAGAGAGACTCCAGTGGGGACCAGTGGGGATTCATAGACAAGGAACTGGCTGAGGGTCTGGAGTTGGCAAGTTACTAAGAGGGAACATCCATGGGGCTGTGACTGAGCTGACCAGTTAGTTAGGATGCTAACAAGGCAGGCCAGGTGAGCAGACATTGTGTAGAGATGGTACAGGAAGAGGGATGGACAGAAGGTGAAGGGAAGCTTTCTCAGAATATTGGCAATTGATTACAGTAAACCTGGGAAATGCAATGACAGACTTCAAAGCCCAAAGGCCCAGTGGAGAAGAATACTCAGATGAGGATGACTTGAATATGGTCAAGGAGGCCTTTTGCCTGGACAGATGGGAGGATCTAAATGGAATCCTTGCCCATAAGGACCTCAGAGGCAGTTTAGAGACAGGGTGGTGGTGCAGTTCCTGGCCTGGAGGAAGACACTGACTTTGGTCTTTGAGGCAGGGAATTCAAACAGAGACCACCATGGAGACAAAACAAAGCCACCAAAAGATACTTTGCCAGGGCAGGTGGACTCTACTAGAAACCTGAGTTATTGGAGAACATCACTCACATGTTTGGGTTTGATCTTTGAAGGCAGACCTGCATGCCATCTTGGAACCATGAGTCCCTTTCCAGAAAGAGGAGCACAGGCACATAAGAATGGAAGGATGGCCTCAAGACCCAGCAATACCACTTTTGAGTATATACCCAAAGGATGCTCAATTGTGCCACAACGCAATCGTGCCACAAGGACGTGTGCTCAACTATATTCATAGCAGTATTGTTTGTCATAGCCAGAACCTGGAAACAACCTAAATGCCCCTCTACTGAGGAATAGATAAGGAGAATGTGGTACATTTACACAATGGAGTACTACATGGCAGAAAAAACAATGCCATCTTTAAATTTGTGGGCAAATGGATGGATCTAGAAAACATCATATTGAGTGAGGTAATTCAGA
>LOJH01024709.1:0-19012 GCA_001685095.1 Ellobius talpinus
CTTTCTCAGGCTTTCTGTGGATGCAGTTATCCACGTGGGCACCATTTGTAACATTCTGGGCTCACAGAGGCTGAACTGGCAAACTTGGGTCTGTATGGGTGTGTATCAGGTCCTTTGTGCATATGTTATGAGTTAGAGTTTGGTAGTTTTGAGGGATCCTAACAATAGGGGCAGCTGTAGCTCTTACTCTCTTGCCTGCTTTGGGGGCTCTTGTTTCGTCCTGTTTGGGTGTCCTCCCTTGGAGGTCTACTTTTTTTCTGAAGAATAAATAGGGACAATAGGTATGGGGGAGGGAGGAAGTAATGGGGACTTAGAAGTGGAAGGAGGGGAAGCTATGGTTGGGATGCATTGTTATGAAAGAAGAATCAGTTTTGAATGAAAAATTTAAAAACGTAGTTGCAGTGTGTGAGCATCCCTGGTCCTTAGACCCTAACTTTAGGGCAATCTGTGTCTGGTTTCAAGCTTCCAGTTTTCATTTCAATACTAGGGATATTTATCAATGATTTTATGTTACTATACCAATGTATCTGTATCTGGGCTCTGTGTATAGACAAGGGGCTTATTTGGTTTGTGATTATGGCTTCTGGCACATATAAGATTAGGTTGTCCCATGTGGTTAATCTCTGGTAAGAGCCCCTGACAGTTTTACAAGATGCTGGAGAAGAAATAGAAAATAGAAAAGTGTAGAGAAAGGTGTATGTGATCAAGGAAATGTTAGAATCTGGGGAAACAGATTTGGTCTTCCTTCTCTGTTAAAAAATGTGACTGCAGGGTATATGACTTGCCCTATAGCATATCATTTCTTCACCCATGAGTTTGGAGCATTCAGAGCGTGACTAATAATTATGCACTAGACTTTTCTTATTAAAATTTCTTTCACCTCAGCAATATTACAGTGTGTATTGAATTTCATAGCTATGAGCCTTTGGTGGCAAAACATACCCAAGACAGATTCAAAAGACAGCCACCTTAGCCAAATCTGTAGTCTTGCAGACTGAAAATTCTAGTTGGGAGATTTGAATAGCATAGATAGAAACAAACAACAGATTAACAAGGTACTAAAAGTTCAGATTATTTTAAGTGTTATCTATAGAACAATCCCCCCCAAAAAACCAATGTAAGTAAATAGTGAAAAATGGGTATGAGAGATGAGGGCAAAGGGGAAGCTTAGGCTTCTCTCAGGTGCTGATAATTCACAGAATTGAGATAAAAGAGACACATGTGCAGAAAGCATCTATGAGGAAAGAGAAAGTGAGAAGACACTACAGAAATAAAGGGCTTGAGACACACTCTACAAGCAGGGAGAAGGCTGGAAGACTAGAGCATCATAACATACGTGTGTTTAAGTTTGTCAGGTGTGGGCCAAAATGGTGTCAGAGGCTTTGAGGAAAAGCTCGGCTTTTTATTTAAAATGCAAAGAATTCACTGAAATGTCAAACGACATCTTCTAATTCATAATGTGTCTTTTCATTTTAATTTTACTGGCTACTGTTTGCAAAATAGGTAACAAGCATTTAAGAAGAGAATCATATAGAACTGACAGTAGTTTATGGATTGAATAGAACTTTTCAAATGTCAGATGTCAGACATCGTATACATAAACACAGTAAACATTTCTTTCTTGTTCAGAAAGCATGGAGTCCAAACTCAAAATAGAAGCTGTGAAAAGAACACAATGATCTACTCATAAATCCAGGAAGACAATGGTAAAACCTGGCAGGCCATGAGAGGGAAATATTAAGGGAGATGATTACCAAGCCTGTGGTTTAACTGACCATGCTCTTTCTTCACCAGTGCGTTTTACAAGATGCTTAAGCTTAAAGAACCTATTGGTGTTCAGTGAAGGAAGATGATTACCTATTAAATGGCTACTTCTGTTGGGTGTGCATTAAATGTTATTTACTACTTTTTGAATTAGATATCTAATTAGTTTCTTAATTAAGTGTTAAGTAGATCCAGTTCCAGTTGATACCTATCTAGTAAGATGTTTCCAGCAATGGAAGGTCAGTTATCTTTCTTGTTATTGACAGGTTACTTCTCTGTATTCTCCTCCTGTCCTCTTTTAACCATATCCCTGGACCATATTTGTCTACTTAATTTTAACATGACTAAAACCATTAAACATGCTTTTAGAATACAACAGAAGATTGTAAATGAATACGAACTTGATATTTTCAAGAATCGCACTCAACAGATTGGTTCTTTAAAATGTTGGTTTGGTAACTATGCTGTTTGCCTTTGAATATCAGTCCCATCAACCAGCCCATGACCTAGACAAGTCATTCATCTTCCTGTATATCTGATTTATCATCAATAACATGAAGGTAAAATTAATATCCTAATTTTTTATTTTTATAATTGATAAATGACTGAAAACCATTATTTATACCTCAGAAATACACCAAATGTTTGTGTGCTAATATTTGGAGTCTGTTCTACAAGTAAAGCAAGCTTATTTTTAAATAAATAGGATGGACTTATCAAAAATTAAAGTTATTGATTATAGCTATCTTCTAAGATTCTTCTTTCTTTTACAAAAGGAGTCTGAACATTACACACGTAACAATTTACTCAAATCCATTCTCCACTCCTCTTCCAACTCTTCACAGATGTTCTTCTTAGTCTCTATCCCTTCCAATTTAATATTTTCTATTTTTTTATAATCCACCGAGTCCAGTTTGCCATCCCTGTATAAACATGCATATATGTTCATAGGCTAAAACATGGGCAACTTAAGAAGTTTTCCTGAAAAACTGACTCTCCTTTACCTGTTAGCCACCAACTACCCTTAAATGCCAGCAGCTACTCAGGTGGGGGTGAAGCCTTCTAAGACACAACTTCACTGTGCTGGAAAGTGCCTGAGATTCTTCTAGAAGTGAGGATGTTTACAACATTTGTAACTCGGGATGTGATGTATATCCTAGCAAATATAAATTTGGTAGAATTTAACAATATTCTTGGAGTATATCGTAAGAAAATTATTAGGACATCAAAAGTCCTACTGAATAGAAATCTTACTTGCTTGGATACCAGCATTAGTACTAGTTTCGCAGAAAGACTTCTTAGGAGCTCAAAAATCATCTAAACAGGATGTAACAATGACAGACAGAGGATAAGTATAAAGATAGACAGAATGTCAAAGTTCAAGGAGAAGAAGATTCATTTTTAGGAATCAAACATACTTTTACTTTTCAAGTTTATAATATGAAGAATAAAAGACAGGTTAGCCTCTAAATGACTTTATGTCATAAGAGCTCATGGGTTGTGAACAAATATCTCCTTACAGGTAAACTGTGACATCATTCTGCAATCCCTACATGAATCTTTGAAACAAGTACTAATTCTTACTTTAGTCTTCTATCTCCTTCAAACTCAAAAAAAACAGAGAGAGAGAGAGAGAGAGAGAGAGAGAGAGAGATATGCTAGAACTCCAGGAGTCATCAGAATATTAGCATAGTATTAATGATTTGGATGAATAGCAGTTTTTGACTTTTAACTCCAGTGTCATGGGCCATATTTAGAAGATGAAAGATGACTAAACAAATTAATAATCTCTCACTTGAAGAGCCACATCATCTCATATAAAGGTCAATGTCTTTACTATCAGGTCCGATGCATTCTTCAAAAGAAGATGGGAAAGAGTAGATCCAGGTAGGTCCTGAGAAACCTGCTTTAGTCTCTGTGTGCTGATATGTACCTTGCTTAATTGATTCAGAGGGCTTTGTGATCCTGGTTTCCTCCATCCCCTCTAGTTCTTACAATCAGCCCTCTAGTTCTTACCACCTGTTCTTCTGAGAGATTCCCTGTTGATAGAGAACTCTACTTTAGATCCTTTCTCTGCATAATGTCTGACTGTGTGTCCCTGCATCTGTTCTCATCTGATGCCAGAGGAAGCTTCTCTGATAATGAATGGATAAACACTGATCCATGAATGGAGCAGAATATCATTAGGAATTGCTTTTATTGTGTTTGGTGTGCCCTAGACCTCCAGGCTTTCTAGTCCCTGTTCCTTGCTTAACCAAGCCATGTTAGGTACAGTTACTATCTTGTAGAGTGGGCTTAGAACAAATCAAATATGGGTTGGCTTGTCCCACAGTTCTCTGCCACAACTGCCCTAGCATATTTTTGCAGACAAATCATGTTTAAGATCAAAGGTTTTGGGACTGGTTTGGCATCCATGTATTTCCTTTTGTGCTCTACAAAGTACCTTCTCTCACAAAAGAGTCTAGCATATAGGGGTAAGGGATCCATGTGTGCATCAGCTCCACTTCATGATGTTCAAGGAGTTGTGTGGGTGTTGTACTTGGCAATGTAGTCAAACTGTCAGTTGTGAACAGTTTTTTTTGTTTTTTGTTTTCATCATAGCAACAGCCTGGGTTGTTTGGGCATTTCTATAAAATCCCTTGGCCAAAACTTAATTAAATAAAGCCTAGTTTCACAGCTGGAAACCTCACCAGACTGTAAGAGATAGCAAGTTCAGATTCCATATCTTTCATAACTAGGGTCTTCATTAGGATCACCTTCAGAGATTACAGGGAGTTACAACTATATAGGTTTCCACATGACCCTTCAATGGAAACCTCCAATTTCAGCCATCCTTTCCCACACTCTATCCCTCCACCACTTCACACAACACTCTATGATTCCCCCATCCTGACCTGACCCGTCTATCCGTAAATTCTCTTCTACTTCCAAATCCCAAGAAGATACCTGCATCTCTATGAGACTCCCCCTCTTTATTTGACCTGTCTGCATCTACCAAATGCACCTTCATTATCATTTGCTTAAAAATCTAATATCCCCTTATACATAATTACACACCATAGAATAAAGCTGCAATGAACATGCTTGAGCAAGTTTCCATGTTGTAGGATGGAGCATCCTTTGTGTATTTGTCCAGGAGTGGTTTAGTTGGTCTTGGGGTAAACCTGTTCCCAACTTTCTGAGGAACTGCCATATTAATGTCCATAGTGACTTTACAATTTTGTAACCCCACCAGCAAGAGAAGAGTGCTCCTTTTTCTCTAGATCCTTCCTGGCTTGTGCTGTCATGTGTTATTGAAGTTAACTGTTGTGATAAGTGTTAAGACAGAATCTAAAAAGTAGTTCTGATTTGCATATCCTTAATGGCTAAGGGTGCTGAACATTTCTTCGAGTGTTTCTTGGCCATTTGATATTCCTCTCTTGAGAATTCTGCTTAGCTCTGTTCCCAGTTTCCTAGTTGGAATATTTGGTTGTTTTTGTTGTTTATTTTATTATTTGTTTTGTTCTGTTTTGGGTAAGTTGACATCTAGTTTTGGATATTAGTCCTCTTTTGGATGTTAAGTTGGTAAAAATATTTTTCCATGCTATAAGCTGCCACTTTGTTCAAATGACAGTGTTTTTTGCTTCACAGAATCTTTTCAGTTTCTTGAGGTCCTATTTATTAATTGTTGATCTTAGTGCCTGCAATATGAGTATTCAGTTCAGGTCCTCTCCAGAACAAATATGTTCAAGATTATTCTCCACTTTCTATTCTATCATTTTCAGTGTATCTAGTTTTATGTTGAGGGCTTTGATGAATTTCGACTTGCTTTTTTGTTCAAGGTGGTAAAGCTGTATCTATTTGCATTCTTCCACTTGCCTACATCCAGTTTGCCCAGGACAAATTTATTCCAGTATGTACTTCTAGTTTCTTTATCAAAAAGTGAGTGTTCATATTTGTGTGGATATGTGTCTTGGTTTACAACCGAATTTCTTTGATCAATGTATCTGTTTTTATGTCAATGCTATGTGGTTTTTATTATTATAGTTCTGTGGTGTTGTGAATATTATTTTAAGATGTGTTGCATTTATTTATTCTGTGACATACTTGTTCAGTGATACAAAGATATGTTACATTTTTTTATGTTGCATTTGTTTAACTCTGTGAAGTTGTGTTACTTTTCCTGTCTAAAAGACCTGATTGGTTTAATAAAAGCTGGATGTACAGTTGCTATGCAGGAGAAAGGATAGGTGGCAATGGCAGGCAAAGAGAATAAACAGGAGAAAGAGAGAAAGGAAAAAAAGGTCAAGGAATAAGAAAAAGGAGAGGACTCTAGGGGCCAGCTACCCAGTCACTCAGCCTCACAGCCAGTCATGGAGCAAGAGTGGAAGTAAGATACACAGAAGTATGAATATAAAAAAGCCCAGAGGCAAAAGGAAGAGGCAATAATTTAAGAAAAGTTGGTTAGAAACAAGCCAAGCAAAGGCCAGACATTCATAAGCAATCGTAAGCCTTCTCGTTTGATTTATTTGGGAGCTGGTTGTCGGGATCCCCAAAACAGTTCATAGTAAGAGTGAAAAAAACCACATTGTTGAACAACTTGAAATCAAGAATACTAGTACATTCAGCACTTCATTGTATTGTTTTTAGCTATCCTGCATTATTTGACTTCCATGTGATGTTGAGAATTACCCTTTAAAGTTCGGTAAAAGACTGTTAGAACTTGTATGGGGATTCCATTAAATTTGTAGATAGTCTTTGGTAAGATAGCCATTTTTACTTTCATATGCCTACTTATCCATGGACATGGAAGACTGTTCCATCTTCTGTTATCTTTATTCGAGGACATGAGGTTTTTATTATACTAGTCTTTCACTTGTATGGTTAGAGTTACCTCAAGAAGTTTGATGTATTATAAAAGATCTTTCCCTGATTTCATACTCAGTCAATTTTTAATTTATACATAGAAGTGCTACTGACTTTTTTGTTTAATCTTGAATCCAGTCACATTGCTGAAAGTGTTTTTCAGTCATGTGAGGTTCTTAGTGGAATTTTTAGTGTCCCTTATGTATACTATCTTAATATCTGCAAATAAGGATACTTTGAATTATTCCTTTTCAATTCATCTCCCTTAGTTGTCTTACTTATTGCTCCAGCTAAAATGTCAAGTACTACACTGAATAGATACAGAGACAGTGGACAGTCTTGTTTTGTTCCTGATTTTAATGGAATTTCTTTGAGTTTTTTTCCATTTAATTTTATATTGGCTATAGGCTTGCTATAGATTGCTTTTACCATGTTTAGGCACATCACTGTTAGATTTCCTCAAAGACCGTTTCTGCATCTAGTGAGATGAGAACCACCACTTCTCATTCTTATTGAATATTTTTGAAACTATATTCATGGAAGGATATTGGTCTGTGATTTTCTATTTTTGTTGAATCTTTGTGTTGTTTTGCTCTCACTGTAACTGTGGCCTCTTAAAATGAGTTTGACAATGTTCTTATTCTTTCAAAGACTGTGGAATTCTATGCTAAAGCCTTTTCCCTGGGTGGATTTTTGTTTGTTTTTTTGTTGTTTTTGTTTTGTTTCATCCTTATTGCTTTTTTGTTTTTGATTTTTGGAGAATTTTAAATACTGCTTCAATTTTCTTAAGGTTTATATGTCTATTTAAATTATTTATCTGAACTTGATTTAATTTTTTAGGTAGTACCTAACACAAAAAATAACCATTTTTTTAGATTTTTTAATATGATGAAGTATGTTTTTCAATGTGATTTATGATTCCCTGGGTTTCTTTGGTGTCTCTAGTTATGTCTTTCTTTTTCTTTCTGATTTTAATAATTTAGAAATTTTCTTTCTGCTGTTTAGTTTGTTTGGATAAGGGTTTGTCTATCTTGCTGCTTTCCTCAAAGGACAAACTCTTTGTTTCTTTGATTCTTTGTATTGTTCTCTTGTCTATTATATTGCTTTTAGCCCTTAGGTTAATAATTATCATCTTGAGTGTGCTTTATTCTTTTTGTTGTAAAGCTTTTAGTTGTGTTGTTAAGCTGCTAGTATGAGATTATTTCCAATACATTTTTTATATAGGCAGTCAGCACTATGACCTTTCCTCTTAGCATTGCTTTCATTGTGTCCCATATGTCTCGGTGTGTTGTGTTTTCATTTTCTTTAAATTTCAGAAAGTCTTTAATTTATTTATTTCTGTCTTAACCCAGCTTTCATTCAATAGAGAGACAGTAAATTTCCATTATTTGTAAGGTTTCTGTTGCTTCCGTATTTGTTGATATCCAGCTTTAAAATGTAGTGGCCTGATAGGACTCATGGAGTTAATTTTCTTGTACCTATGGAGCCTTGTTTTGTGTGGAAGTATGTTGTCAATTTTAGAGAAAGTTCCACATGGTACAGTGTAAATGATATATTCTTTTATTTCTGTGCTAAATGTTTGTAAGTATCTGTTGCATCCATTTTGTCTTTGTTGTCTGATAGCTTTAGTATTTCACTGTTGAGTTTTGTCTGGATGACTAGTCAAGGGACAGAGCAATGTGTCCACATCTAGCACTATTAGTGTGCAGGTCAATATCTGATTTAACCTGCAGTGGTGTTGCTTTAAAAAAAAGGGTACCCTTGTTTTGGGGGCATAGAATTAAAATTGAGATGTTGTAATGGATTTTTCCTTTTATGAATATATAGTGTCTTCCTCTCTCTCTTTGGTTAGCTGTGGTTTGAATTATACTTTGTTAGTTATTAAAAATAGATATACCAGATTGCTTCTTAGGTCAATTTGCCTGAAATTTGTTCTTCCAGTCCTTTACCCTGAGGTAATATCTACACTTGATGGAGAAATGTGTTTGTGGGATGCAGCAGAAGGTAGAACCTAGTTTTGCATCCATTCTGTTGTTAGTATATGTCTTTTTATTTGAGAATTTGAGACCATAGAAGTTAAGAGATATCAATGAGCAACAATTCTTGATTCCTGTTATTTTGTTTTTTTGTTTCTGTTTTTGGTGGTGGTGTTGCTTATATGCATGTGTATGTGTGTGTGTGCTTCTCTTCTTTTGATTTTGCTGGTATGAGATTATTTATTCATTTTTTCATGCATTTATTTAACCTCTTTAGATTGGAGTTTTTCTTTTAGCACCTTTAGTGGGGGTTGAATTTATGGAGAGACATTGTTTAAATTTATCTTGTTTTTGGAGTATCATATCTTCTCCCTCTATGGTGCTTGAAAATATTGCTGGGTATAGAACTGTGGACTGCCATCTATGGTATCTTACAGCTTCTATCACATCTGTTAATCCATTTGTTTCTTACAGAGCTCCACTGTGAAGTCAGGTGTAATTTTAATAGGTCTGCCTTCATATATAAGTAAGTATATGTTCATTTTTTGAGGCTTTCCATGAGTATTTTAAGAGAAAGATAATCTTGTAATATTGGAGTCACTAGAGCCCTTTATGACTATGACATTCTACAAAGGATTTTGCTGGGTCTTTAGGTACATTACTTTGTATTTCCAAAAGCATATTCTCATCATGTAAGAAAATTGAATAATAGAGAGATTTTTAGAAGCTTGCAAGAATAATTAAGATTCAAGCAGACTGGTTGAGAGTCATCATATGTTGTGTTTCTTTCTCATTACCAAAGAAGAGACATTTATATTATTTCAGTTACTTTCATTTAGTTAACATGTTAATTATACAAAACTAATCATAAAACGAATTAATGAAAACATCTGGACATACACACCAGAGTATCTTTAGTACTGGTCTTCAAGGGAGTGAATTCTCAGAATAGAAATGCAAATTTATGAAAATATCTCAGGATTTTCATTCTAAATCCTAGGATAACAAATACTGAAAGCTTCAGAAAAAAACCCTAAATCAAAAAATGTGGAGAAAGCATCAATATAAAGAAAAAAGAACATTTCTTGTAACTTCCACCAGACAATTTTGCCACATTGTTATTAACTTTACCTTAATTCACAGTTAATCCAAATCATGTACTTCTCCAGCATACTTGAAATGTTATGTGAAGTAACTTCCTTTGTTTACACAGTTCCAGAAATACCAACATCAAGATCCCATCTTTTTCTTTTAGGACCTATATCTATGTTAATAGAGACTAGTCTATTCTAAATAAATGTTCACTGGTCATTCAAAATAATAATAATAATATGCTGATATGTACTTGCCATATATATATGCTGATATATATATATATAAGTACATGATTAAAGACATGCATATAATGAATATATCATACTTATACATAGACATAGACACACACATATGTGGATTTCTCAGTAAAACAAAAACTCAAGTTATGCTCTATTCTTTGCTTGGGTTGCATTCATGACTGTGAATGCATTATGTTAGAAAAGCAATAGTACATGAATGAAGCAGAACTCTGTAAGACTCCACAAAAAGTAGAATTTGCTCTTTCTTACTAATATAGATACTGTTCCCAGAGTAATCAATAAGTGATTTTTATTTGGGTGATGATTGGCCCTGTAAACACTCAGTTATAGATGGTGTGAAAATTTGGTTGACTTTATCAGCTACTGCTGAACTATTGACTATGGAAACATTCTAAGAGCAGTAGAGTTGTTATCTTCAATTATGTCCCCACTGCTTGAAGAGGCCACAATTAACTAAACCTAGAGGCTTACATACAGCCTTGGTTAACCTCAGTGTGTCACTAAAACAAATAAGAATATGAAATGTGAAGTTGTAGAGAAGAGTAAGCGTAGACAGGGTGCAGGAAAGTCTAGAGAGAGTGAGTCATGAGGAGCAATCACAATGCACTACATCCAAATATTTAATTGTCTCAGGACAAAATTAAGCACTAAAATATAATTTTAAGGCTAAAACATTTAAAAGCTCATTTTGTTAAATGACAGCATTTGAACAATTTTTTAGTAGCAAATTGATCTTGAAGGACTGAATCACATAAAGTAACATGTCTCAAAATGATTTTTATAATTAAAAGTATATTTAGCATTTAACACACTAATTGGAAGTAGAAAGAATGCAGGGACCTTCTAAATAACTGCCGTTATGAAGTGTCCTGTTTCCTCCTCATTTTTTTCTGCAAACTCCTTTGCATTGACCCAAGAAAAAGCAATCTTGCGTCAACCATCTTGTCATGTACAGATGAGACTGGCATAATGACACTGAGAATCATTTAGTTTTATGTTTTGATCCCACATCAAATCCTATTACACTACTGACTAATGCATGGAGATATACTCACATTCTGCATGGTCTGCTGCATTGCAATTCCTTCATGTGTATAATGAGGTAACTAACTCCTGATTGCTGAGGCCTTTATTACTCCAACATCCATTCCAAGCCCCTCAAAATTCAAGTGTCATTCACTTCATATAGCAGTTTATTATAAATACTATATGTAGAAATGCCAAGGTCAACACAGATCACTGGATGCCAAAAAAGAAAGAGAGAAAGAAAGAAAGAGAAAAAGAAAGGAAGGAAGAAAGAAGAGAACAAAAAAGAAAATGTTCTAATTTATGGCATATAAAATTCCTTCTGTACATAAATTTGCTTTTATTTTTGTTTTCTCTTCTGAACTCTTCCTAACTCCAAGAATTTAATTTTATCATGGAATAATTGTGTTTTTATCAATTCAGACATATCCCATTTATTTTGTTTCTTTTTTAAAAGTTTTCCTCTAGCATGAACTCATTTCTACTGATAGAAGCATTGGAGATCAAAAGTCTTCACTGTCTTCCTTACTACTTCCAACAGTGAGTTCACCAGCTCCATAGAGTATTTCCAAATTTGATGTCATGAAAACATTCCTGATTAAAACTTCTTAGTTAAAAAACAAAGCAAAAGGATGGGATTATGGAAAAGGAGCATTTAGGGTATGGCAGGAGTGGGAAAGGTATAAGAGAGGTTAAGGGATTAGAGTTACCAAAATGCATTCACTAGACATATAAAACTGTCAAAAAAATTATGATCAATAAAATGATGAGTTTTCACTTAATTTTGTGCAAATAGATAGAAAATATTTTATTGATCTTTTTTCTTTTTTTTCTCCTTCTTATTCTTTTTCTTGAACTGGCAGGAAAACCTGGGGTAGTCCTATGAATTCTGGCAGAAGACAGAAAACTTCTTGGTTAGGTACAAAAGACTACAGTTCACAGCATTACAGACAACTTATGTTGGGGTTGTTTGTACCTCAAATGTAAGTGAGCTACAGAGAATGCTCTATATGAATGTTTCACACCAAAGAATTCTAAGTCCATGAAGCCTTGGTTGTTTCTTTTATTTCTCTCTTTACTTGTTTATTTTCATGTATGTCTCCTGCTTGAAGACACCCATTATACTTTCCTATCAATAAATCACTTGTCTTTGGTGCTTTATTATACTTCTGTAAAGACGTTATGTCCTTCTTCCAAGATATGCACAATAAAAAACATCCATGATAAGAAAATCAAAACAAATGTTGACTCTTCTTTGTCTGCTTAAGACCCATGGAAGATAGGTTCACCTTTCTGCAACACGTTCTCTAAATTTCACATCTTCTGCAATATGAAGTCTGTTTCTCTTCAGTGTTAATCATGTAGTTTTCCTAAGTGAGTTACTTGTCGTTTTTTTTTAATCTCTTTGAATGGCCCTCGTTGGGGTCATACATCTGAATGAACATTTCTGTCTCAGAAGCCTTCATTTTGTAAGTGTTTACTGTGTGGTGGTTTCTAAACTCGGTGTTAAGGGGGATATTTTAATTCAAAAATCATGCTTTTCTTGTGAATAATCTGTGTTGCATAAGATTCTTTTCATTTACTCTCAGAATTGCCTGCAAGATGCTAAGCCATCAGTAATTTTATTCAAACATCCTTTAGTTTGTGTTTTCTTTGTTCTTGCCTGGACTTGCAAATTTGACTTCCAAGTACTATTTAACAATTAGGTCATCTGAGTGCTTACTTATTAATTTCCTCATAAATATGCTAATTATTTTCTTTCTATACATATAACACTTGCGTTTAATGTACATATACAGATATGTATATCTACAAACAAAAATAGGTGATGTTGAGTTTGTGTGTTTTGTGTGTGTATTTGAAAGAGAAACATAGACAGACGAAAAGACACACAGAGAGGAGTGTATTCCATAAGCCGTAAGAAAAAGGTGGATTGTTTCTTTATTTTGTAAGCAAAGACATATTTTTCATGGATGCTCTTTTGCTACAACAGAAGTGAGAAATAATTAAAATAAATACTTGTATTGTCCACAAAGCTAACTTATTTTCTGACCTTTGACAGGAAACTTTTCTTTGAACCTTGCTACAGTTCTCAGAGTTGGATGTGAAAGGACATGAATTTCATTCTAAACTTAGAGGAAGATTATGTAAAGTTTAATTTTTATTCTCCAAGACCATTATAGTTCTTACTATTTTTTTCATTTATGGAGCATTTTATATGTGTTTGCTTTAGATTGAGTTTTTATTGTTCATGGATCTTATATAAACTATTTTTTCTTGATTTCTACCAACTATCTTTGATTAAATAGTACAGTTTCCTTTAGTGTATTCTGATTGTTCTATCTGGTCATCCATCTTTGGTTGTTAGACATCCATAGGTGGACTAAAATTTTCCTTTGGGGCATTTACAAACTAGGGACTATTTGTAAGTGTGGTGATTTGAAATAAATTGTCCCCCAGAGGGAGTGGCACTATTAGGGGATGTGGCCTTGTTTGAGGAAGTATGTCACTATAGGGGTGGGCTTTGAGGTCTTTTTTTTCCTCAAGTTTCCTTCAGTGTGACAGTCAGTTGACTTCCTACGTAACACTCTCTGCTCCAGCACCCATCTGCCTGCTCCCCGTCATGAACCCCTTTATTATCATATAGCACTGAACCTCTGAAACTATAAGTGAGCCACCCTCAATTAAATGTTTTCTGCTGTTTCTCTACAATAGTAAATGCTAAGACAGCAAGAATATCTATCATTGTGGTAAACAGGGAAGAATGAATTCAGTGGATACACTGAATTCAAGCACTTAAAGAAAAAAGAATACAATCTTAAAATTCCATCTCTTACCCAATGCTAATATCACACAAGTTCAATTGGCATTTGTGTCTTATTTTTTCCCAATGTATGCTTCATGTTTCTCCATCATAAGTAATGTTAGTTTTCCCATCAAATTTCCATTTCATTATTGGGAAGATTCTTCATAGTGTTTAGGGAAATTTTGTTGATCATCCATCAGAGCACTTGTTGTATAAAAATAGGGATGTACACTAGTTACTGTTAGTGAACAGAATTGGGTGCAGGCCACAATGTACTAGAGTACTCACATATATCTCAAGGTTTTCTAGTTAATGCTTATAAAAATTTTATTTTAAGAAAATGGACAATGTATACAAGTTTTGAAAGAATAAAGCAACAAAATCTATCACCCCACAATAGATATTAGTTATAATAACAATATCCAAATCCTCTAATTTCTCACCTGGAGAAACAATTTAATTTTATGTGATCCTTTGATAAACATATCTACTTCAATAAACATATCAAATTCTTTGCCAAAGGCTTTTATGATTATTTCTTTATATAATTGAATTAGAACAATATCTTTTAATAATAAAGTAATTAGTGCATTTTTCATCAGGTACATTAAAAACATTCTGGCATAAATTTCTAGATATTTAATTAAAAAAATCAGTTTTTCAACTGGTGCTCTATGTAGGCTATAATTTATTTTATTCTATTCTGTCTCAGAGGATGACCCAACAAGGATCCATAAAAGTGGGAAAACTTATAACCTGAAAAGAGAATAGAATGCAAGAGAATATGGCTGCCTGTAAGATAGCTGCCATTGCTGTGCTGTTGGGAACACTGTGCAACTCATTGTGTATCTGCTGATTGAGCATCCTAATAAATTGCTGCATCAAAATATCAGCCTGAATGCTGCATTGACTTCTTTATAGGAATTAGATCAATTTTAACATCACATGCCTAAAGCTACAGTGGAGAAGAAGGATCCCATGTAATAGATCTGTCATTTTTATATTCTGGTTCAAAGCTATATAATTTCTTTATTACTATCAATTATCTTCCAAAAGCTGTCAAACATGTTCCCTTACTTCTTATGCAATCAGACAACAAAATATATGAGATACAATTTTTGAAGTCAGATAAGTTATCAACCCTGAAGTGCCTTTAAATCAAATCTTTCTTCCATAGCATAATGAGTTTCCAGTTCCTAGTAGAGTTTTGTAAGGAGCACTCGTTAATACCAACATGGAAAGTGTCCAGCATTAAGTATACTCTTCTTTCTTTTGCTTTGTTTTCTTTATGTTTGATTCTGTGTAATGAAATCTTAGGTTTAACTAAACAAGGGTAGACCAGGCCACATCTCATAATGCAGGGATGAAGGGAAGTCTCTACGTGAGATTCTCCAGGGGCTGTTCTTTCAGATTTTTACATTTTTAAGAATTTATTCAGTTTTAGTAAATAAAAATAAAGAGGAGATAACTAGGCAATTAGAATCAATGGCAGCAGATGGACTTATGAAACTTTCTTGTGACATTGGTATACGCTTCAAGGCATTGACTCCTTGAAAAAAATCCACAGAATGATTTTACAGAGTATAGTGAAGGGATACTTGCTACTCTTCAAACTTTAGTGAAAAGAAAACACTCCCCAATGCAGATAGCAAGCTGGTAAAGATTTCTATCTATTATGAAAGACCCATACTGTTCCTAAATGGTTTGAGATGTGTTGTAAGGATTCATAAAATGAAAAAACTAAGAGAACCATTTCAGAAAAAAAAACATGAACAAGTGAAATTTATAAAAGAGAAAAAATGTCATATTATCTCACAAGTCTGCTGTGTATAAACCACAAAGTTAGATATGAATGATGAAAAAAATCTTGTAACAAAAGTTACAATGTCCAGAAGATGCAAACAAAATGATTGCTTAGGAGAAAAATATGATATGCTGCATACTTAAATCAGACAGTATTTTTTTCTGAAGGTCCTTATGAAAAGGATATTCAGATATGGAAGAATTGGATGTACCCAGAATGTCATACTCTCATTCAGAAATAAAAATATCTTTGTAACAGAAGCTTAATCCTTTTAAGATTGTGTAATTTATTACTTTTTATAGAAGAAAAAATAAAAAACTTTTGTTTTATAAAAATATGAAGCTATAATAAAAATGTATTTATAAAATTTTGAAATTAATGATATTAATTTATATTTTACTTAAATAGCGTATTTTTTTCACTTATTTTATAAACTGAGCAGAGTTTTCCCTCCCTTCTCTCCTCTGGGTGCTCCCCCCATTCCCCTCAATCCCATCTTCCCAGCTTCCCATCTACCACCCATCCCCTTCAACTCCTCCTCCATCTCCTTTCAGAAAAGGTCAGGTTTCCCTTGGGCTTGAATTGCTTCAAGGTTGGACAAGGCAATCCAGCTCTGGAAAGAGATTCATAAAAGTGAGCTAAGCAGCAAGGACAGGTCCTGATCTCAGTGCTAGGAGCCTTATATTAAATTTTAATAGAAAAATAGTACATTATAGCAAAAACTGCGCCCTAATTGATTCCACAACCAGATGCGATTTTTTCCTACAGAATCCGTTTAACAAATCAGTTATTTTGTCTGAGTCATTGTCTTAGTTAGGGTTACTATTTCAGTGATGAAACACCATGATGAAGAGCAACATGGGGAGGAAAGGATGTTTCACTCACACTTTCTTTTAACAAACAGGTCACCATTAAAAGTTGCTGTTGCAAGTACAGGTGATATGGGAATCCCCTCTGTATGCTGTGAATATGTTTTATTACCATTGGTTAATAAAGAATCTGCTTTGGGCCTATGGCATCACAGAATAGAGGAAGGCAGAAATTCTAAGCAGAGATAGAGGAGAAAGGGTGGAGTCAGAGAGACATCATGTAGCTGCCGAAAGAGAAAGACACCTGCCCACCAGAACCTTAATGGTAAACCAAGAGTCTCGTGATAAAATATAAAATAATAGAAATGGTTTAACTTAATTTGTAAGAGTTATTTAATAAGTAGGCCAAGCTAATAGGCCAAGAAGTGTTTTAGTTAATATAGTTTCTATGTGATTATTTTGGATCTGGGTAGCCAGGAACAAACAAGCAGCCTCCTACTACACAGAGAAACTCAACAAGGGCAGGAACTTGGAGGCAGAAGGTGAAGCACAAGCCATGGAAAAATAGCTGCTTACTGACTTGCTCTCTATAGCTTCCTCAGTCTGCTTTCTTATAGAACCCAGGACCACCAGTCCAGGGGGAAGAGCCCCACAATGGGCTTAGCCCTTCTCTATGAAACACTAATTAAGAAAATGCCCTACAACTAGATCTTCTGGAGGCATTTTCTCAATCAAGGTTCCCTCTTGTAAGATAATTGCAGCTTGTATCAATTGACACAAAAGAAGCTAGCATGATTGTCCCCGTGGCAACTTGACATACAAGCCCATCGAATTAAGCCATAACCTTTCCCATCTTGCTCTTTTCTAAGATCATACATTAACTTCAAACTGATAATATAAACACTCAAAATTTTAAAAGTCCTGCACTTATTAAAATTTCAAATTCTTAAAAATTCAATCTCTTTAAAATGACCAGTCTATTTTGAAATTTGAAATCATTAAAAGTCAAAGTATCTCAACTATGGACTCTTGTCACATAAAAATAAGTTTAAAATGAATTCTTCAAGAAGAAGAACCAGGACACACTTACAATTTGAAAGCAAAATGTACTTCCAGCAGTATAAACAATTCAATGTCTAATTCCTAGAACTCACTCAAGACATTCTGTTCTCCTCCAAAAGGTTTAGGTCATGTCATTGGCTCTGATTTCTGCAGCACACAAAGCTTCTTTCCTAGGTTCCAGTTGTCTGCACTCCATTGGTGCTACTGCCATGGGTGGTCGTTTCATTGTATGGGCATCTTCAAAAATGCTGCTGTTCCTGGATGCAACTCAGCTGTACTTTGCTATTAGCCTCTCCCGGGTTCTTTTCTCAGGGACTCCAGTAATGCAACAAAGTGTCATTACTCAAATGCTCTCCATGACCTGTTCAAAACTTTAAAACCCGTACAACCTGGGTGACGGAGTGTAAGAACACTGCCAAGATCTGGTTGAGCATGAGGAACAACCTTGGTCCCTTCTAGAATACAGCCTTTGTGTGCGGAAACTTTCCAGAAGACTTCACCTCAGTAATGCATCCCTTAATCAGAGCTGTTTCTTCAGCTCAGGTGAACAGCATCCATTCCACCAGCATAGTAAAAGCTTTACTTTAGTGGCTCTACCCATTCTCTTGTTAATCACAGCAGATTCTTTAGCTACAGTTGACAAGAGAACACAGAATCTCTACATACAAAGCCTGGAAGAGTTCTTGCTTTTTCAGAAAGTTCACAAGCCAATCCTCCATTTCCTGTACTGTTTTCAACGTTCCTATTTTCAAAGCTCCTACAGAAAAGCTCAACTAACTCTCAAAACTCAATGGCTTTTTTGGCCCAAAGATCAAAGGTCCTTCCACAGTCCTCACCCAAACAACATGGTCATGCCTGTTATAACAGTGTGCCGCTAACATGATACCAACCTGACTTAGTTAGAGTTACTACTGCCCTGACAAAATGTCGTGATAGAAAACAACTTGGAGAGAAAAGAGTTTAACTCACACATGGTTTCATATAATAGTTCATCTTCAAAAGCCGTGAGGACAGGAATTGAAGCTGTACAAAAACTGGAGACAGGAGCTAATGCAAAAGGTCACTGTTTTCTGCCTTTCTCATCCAGTTCAGGAATGGCACCACCCACAATGGACTGGGTGAGCCCCCATTAATGGCTAATAAATGCCTCACAGCTGGATCTTATGGAGAGTTTTTCTCAATGAGGGTCCCTACTTTCAGATAACTCTTGTTATCTATGACAAGTTGCAATAAAATTAACAGAATATATTCTTTGGGACCAAGAGTTCAGGGTTCACGTCCCTGATATTTTTCAAACTTGTCTGCCTTTATGGAACCATAATTAACAGCAGCCATTCAGTTTTCCTTCCTCTATCATAGGCATTTCCTTCAGCAACCGTTATGTTCTAATCCTGTATTTTAGCCTTGTTACTAACACTGCCAGTTCAGATTGATTTTACCAACTGCAATTATATTTATGAAGATACATTTTTCAATGGAATTCAGTAGTTCACCAAGACATTGTTTAACTACTTTTCCATATCGTTCTCTGTAGTGATAGGGGAAAGCAGGCCTGCTTTTCGTCC
>LOJH01024710.1:6272-17183 GCA_001685095.1 Ellobius talpinus
TCTCTCTCTCTCTCTCTCTCTCTCACACACACACACACATTAATAATCCCCTATAAAGCAGAACTGTTTGTTTCGGCATGTGCGCACACACACACACACACACACACACACACACACACACAAAGATACAGTTTTATTTTGCTTTTAAGCTATTAATATCACTAAAATGAAACGAAAGAGACTAACAACAAGGCAGTGAGCTGCAATAATGACTACACACTGAGGTCAGTCCAGCAGCACCCAGGTCTCCCTGCCACACCCAGGCCCTACCTGTGTCCGAGCATTGAGCAGCTGCTGGAAACTCTCCACCTCTTTGCTGTCGTCAGCAGCCCGCTCCTAAGGAGACACCCTGAGTGAGGAACTTGGGGACACCCTTCACGCCAGCACCTCCCGCCATCCCACACTGCAGACACAGCCAGAATCCAGGGCACAGCGCTGAGCTGGTGGAACTGCCAAGCTGTGGGGACCCCGTGGAGGAGCGGCATTACCATCAGCACACCCAGCATCATGTCGTAGTTGTTGATCAGAAACACAAGCTGCTCCTTCCTAGAGGAGAACTCTGCAGCCACTCGGAGGACAAAATTCTCCACCTCGACCTGCAAAAGCCCAACAGAAGCAGCAAGTGAGAAAGCCAGATCACAGGGCCCTCCCCAAGCTGGGAAGTCTGTGTGCCAGCCCCACCTGTAGCTGTCCCAGCAGCTGCAGGGTGCGTTCATTGGGGATGGTCTGGTTGATGCTGACCAGCGCAGAGGAGAACTCAGCATAGCGGCGTGTGATCTAGGACCAGAGGGAAGACTCCCATCAGCCTGCCTGGCAGACACAACCTCCCAGCTGCCTCTGCAGCTCCTGCCCCCAGTCCCTCGTCCTGCATTGGCCAAACCACTAAGTGTGACCACAAGACTCCCTTGTTACCCTCACCCGCCCTCACATAGTGGGGCCGAGTGTCCAGCCCCCCGAGGCGCTGGGGGTCGGTACTGCGGACACTCTGGACATTCATCTCCAGGATCAGCTCAAACCGAGGCCACAGCAAGGCAAGCACCTGCTCCCAGTACCTGCAGGCTTAATCAGAATCGAAGGTCAGCTGGCTAGGGATGCTGGCGGGCTGTGGGAGCACAGCACCCTTCAGGGGAATGGTGACTGAGGGTGCAGGAGTGCATGTATGCATGACACCAATGCTTCCTCTAAACACACACGGGAATAAGGGTGAAGGATATCAGGTGAGGAACAGCCAGGGTCAGGATGGAGTTGTCTGTGTGAGATAAAGCGCTGAAGCCTATAGGAACCAGGACCAGAGCACAGCGACCTGTCTAGAGCAGGAACGTCCCTCTTGGCTGCAATGTTGCGGAATCGGAGAACAATGTGGATGCAGAGAAAAACAGCAATGGCGTCGTAGCAGTCGGCCAGGTAGGACTCCAGGTGTTTCTGTGGTGCAGCAATAGGCAGACAATCAGATGTTAATTTGTTGTTCAGGAGGCTATGAGCAAATGGTCATACATTTCTAGGGGACAAGGCACTGATTAGGGAGACACCTCCTTTCCTGTCCACAGGCACCTCCGGGGCCCCTGACTTGTTCACTGGCCTCTACTATAAAAGTTCCTCACAGCAGAAGCCAGGGCTGAGGATTCAAAGTTGTCCCTCTCTACTGAGGAAAAACAGAGGAAGTAGCAGGTTCCCCAAGTTCTGAGGGCTTCCTAGGGGCCATGTTGTGAGAGAAAAGCTTAGACTTTTTATAACACCCCTGCTTTCAATACTGTCACTTGTGACCCCACTGGATGTGGAGGAGCCCTGAGAACGGAGGGTAAAACACAGACTCCAGGGGCTCACCAGGGTCATGGCGAGTGTGCGGCCCATGACAGCGTGGAATAGGTCATGTGCAGCTGGGCCAGATACAACAAAAAATTCACAGATGAAAAGATATTCACGGCAAGAATTGTCGAGGAGGGCGTAGTGCTGGCTGCGGAAGAGAGCTTCAAACGGATACTGAGGGACAGAGAGAAGGGTGGGATCCAACACTGACCCCACAGATATGGGGACTCAGCATACCTCAGGAATGAGAACTCACACACACCTGACCCCACACACACCTGACCTCCATGTAGGAATGCCCTGAACAGGCACTGATGAGGGCACAGGACACAAGGAAAGCCCTCCCCACAGCTGCTGAGGCCCCACATCCACTTCAGCTGCTGCCTCACGACTAATACCGCCATGGCCAGTCTCCTTCTGTGTGACTCTAGGTCCATGGCTCCTAGTCCCCCAATTACAGCAGGCCAGGGCCCCAAAGTCCACTCTGACACCTTAAGGGACTGATCCCAGTCAGGGAAGGGCAGTTTCTTCATACCCTCTGCTCTCCACGCTGAGCAGTATGGGGCACCAGGATGGGGGCCTCAAGTTCAGTGGGGGAGATGACAGAACCTCGGGTGCCCAGGGTGAAGATGGTGTTCCTGCTTCGGAGGGACGGCTTCGAGAAGAATCGTGAATAGCATCAGAGTCAGGGAAATCACTGAGACTGACCACACTAGGGCCATGGAAACATGACCCGAGATTCCTGGGAAGTTAAAACACCCCCTTCCAGAACCAGGACCTCGCTTCACCTGACACCTTAACGGGCATCAGGGAGTCTACAAACCCTCGGGGTCAACGTGAAGAACTTCAGGATGATGTGTGCCTCTGGGAGGGGAAGCTCTCGCTCTCACATCCTCAAAGGCTCCGCCCCACAGAGAGGGTAAGAAGCAGAATCCTGGGGGCTGGAGCCAGGCAACCCCACAGTGAGCCTGACATGGTGCGAGTGTGATAAGAGGCCCCCTAATCCAGGATATCTTTCTTTGCTGTGTCTTCCACACCCATTAGATCGTCTTTCTCAGCAACCTCCTCGTACTAGAGAAAACAACAGAGAGCTCAACCGTGGCCCCCAGCACCAGCAGGTGGGGAGCTCGGCCCCTCCTCCAAGCCACCTCTCCCTGCCTGGCTCACCTGCACTTTCATGAGCCGCCCCAGGTAGGAGCGGAAGTAAGACAGGTAGATCTTGCTCAGCGTCTCCACGTACTCATCTCTGATCTCCTTGGCTGTTGCTCGCTCATTGCCCAACAGGAACTGGTAGAAGAACCTGGAAGGGCCAAGGCGTGTCAGACCCTGGACATTCACAGTGGGCTGCTGAAAAGCTCACAGTCTGCCCTGTGCCTGTCCCGGGGTGGCGACCTGTACTTCAGCAGGGCTGTCTGGGGGATCTGATAGTTGGTCATCGGCTTTCGGAACGAATAAATCTTCTGGAGGATGAACTCGCGGATCTTTGTCACTGCCTAGATGTGGGGGACAAAGAGGCCATGAAGCTGTGGGCTTTTACTGTGTGGAAGGAAGCAAGGAGGTGACAGACGTGAGGGTAAAGGGAAGGCAGAGAATACTCTGGTTGTGTTTTCGTTTATGTTTTGTTTGCTGAGTCAGAGTCTATGGAGCCCTGGCTGGCCAGGAACTCACCTGCCTCTGCCTCCCAACTGCTAGTGCTAAAATCACTTACCACCATGCCTGGCCTTATTTTTTCAGGCTGATGCTTTTTTTTTTAAATATGGAATGCTTTACAAATTTTCATGTGTTCTCTTACACAGAGGCCATGCTAATCTTCTCTGTTTTGTTCTAATTTTAGTTTCTACATTGTTAGCTTTTTGAGACAGGGTCTCGTGTATCTCAGGCTGGCCCCAAACTCCCTGTATAGCAGAGAATGATCCTGAAACTTCTGATCTTTCTTCTGCCACCTCCTGAGTGCAAGGACAGCAGACAAGTGCCACCAGGTCAACGTCTGCAGAGCTGGGGTGGAACCCAGGGCTTCGTGCACACTAAGCAAGCACACTACCAACCAAGCCAGCTTCTTTAGAGTTCTGGGGAAATTAGAGGGCCAATGAGCACCATACTGAGGGAAACAGCGTGGGTTCTTGGAAGGTGACTCTAGTGTCCACTCCCTACCTTGACCCGCAGCCGGTCTAGCACGCCTCTGACGTCTGCACAGGCAGCAGTGCCTCTCGCCTCCTGCTCTCTGACCGCAGCTGCCTTGGCGTCCAGCTCCTGCAGCTGCTCCAGGAACCTGGGCTCTGTCACTGGAGCTTCCAGAATTGCTCTGAGGAGCAGGGAGGATGGGATGATCAGAAGGGACACTCAACAGCACTGAAAAAGACCGACCCACACCCTCACAGCTCATGTCATTTCTGCCTTCCTCCCGTCTCATACCTTCGTTATATATACAAAGGTCTCAACTCCTGAGCCCGCCTCCCCACAGGCTCCTCACTACACACCTGACCTTGGATTACGCCTAACCCATGTGCTATCCTATGGTGGCTAAAGCAGGGTTTGGAGTTATTAACCCAGCCATTAACTTCTACAACTTTTTTTTAACAAGATCCCACTCTGCAGTCCAGGCTGGTGACTTGCAGCATCCTCTGCCTGGACCCACTCTGTAGCCAAGGGTGATTGATCACTTGCAGCAAACCTCCTGCCTGGACCTCCCAAGGGTGCGATTATGGGCATGAGTCAGCACTCCTGGTCTCTAGATGGTACCTGACAACCTCAGCCTAGACCTGCATTGTAAACTGGATAGGTATCCCAGCCCGACCACCGGCTCTGGACATCATGACCCTACAAACCAGTGACTCACGTGACCAGAACAGAGGGCACCACTAGCCCATCTACAAGTTCCCCAAGTTTCCCCCGAACTGCTTGTCGGTTACGAAGTCGGATGTTCATGGCTCCTGACTGCTCCTGCAGGGTCCGGATCTCGGAGCTGATGGAGCTGAGGTCGCTCTGGAAAGCTCCCAGCATCTGCTCCATGCGCTACAGGGAGGGCAGGAAACACTGTGGGCATGTCACAGGATTGACGTGGACAAGCATGCCACCCAAGTGTCTGAGTGAACACCCCAGTATCCAACAGCCCAGGAGGGTGGCAGATCTTCATTTACCCAGGGGACAAAAAGTACTAACAAAACAACAAAACTAACAAAACAAAACAAAACAAAACAAACATGAGCAGAGGGCATGACGGGGTCAAGGTTGTCAGGGGCCACAGGCGAGGGCCACCAACCTCCAGGACAGCATCGCAGGCTGTGATCTGATTGTGCAGAGATGCAATGTTTTCACTCTCATGGATATCTGACCCCCAAAAGTCAAGGGCTTCACACTGAACACAGAGCTCTGGGGACCAGCAAGCAGTACCTCCCCCGAAAGTCTTCCCAAAGTGACAGAAACCTTAGAGAGAGATGCCATCCCTGTCGGGGCTACCTGCATCACACCTCCCCAGACCCCATGTAGAAAACTCCATCTTTTTCCTCTGCTGGGGGATACAGTCCCGGATCGACTTTTGCTCAATCTGCTGCAGCTCCAGCTCCACCTGCTTTGAATAGTGTCGCAGATCCACACCCTGGGGGAAACGACAAGAAGTCGGGACGAAGCCACCGTGAAAGGACACCAGAACAGACTCAGTGCCGGGCTGGAGGGGACACCAAGGTAAGACAAGACTGAGGAGGGAGGGTGGGGCAGACCAGCATAGTGGAGAGCCTCACCGTCTTGAGAGCTTCCTTCACTAACTCATCCTCCAGATTTGCCTGGATGTGAACTGGAAACAGACATTTTCCATCAGGGTCCAGCACCATGCCTCCCTCTGCCCGCCCTGGGCACCTGCACACCAGTCTCCCCTTTCCTTCTGGCCAGGTCTCTCCAGTGATAAGGACAGCAGCTTTGATTCTGCTGCTTCAGTTCCTCACAGTCTAGCCAACCACGGACCAAAAATATTAAGTGGCAATTCCAAAGCATGATTTAGAAGCTTTAAAGTATGTGGCATTCTGAGAAGTTGAAGGCCTCCTTACCCGCCTTGGACTTGCATCGTCTTTGCTGGATGCATCTATGGTGTGTGTGGTACCAGCCTGCCAATCACTCACTAGCTGTCTTCGTGATCAGATTGGCTGTCTGCACATGTCTATGCTCAAACAAACCTTGTTTTCACTAATAAGAGTCCGGAAAAGGAAAAATGGGGACGCAGCAATTTTATCATAGTGTATCACTGTAACTGTTCTATTACTGTTCATTTCTTACTGAGCCTAAATTAGAAGTTAAACCCCAATTCATCGATTAAACTTTATACTGCATTTTTAAAAAAACATGCAGGAGTTAGTATGGGGGGTCATCTACTGTCGGTCGCATAACATATTCCTAACGGATAAAGGGGGCTGGCTATGCTGCCCCCGCCCACGTCACCGGTGACTCACCATCCACTTCATCCAGGATGAATTCATCGGAGGTGATATCCAGCTCCCCAAGTTGCAAGGGCTCTTGGAGTCCAGAAGCACCCCCCTGTAGAGGGGCAGATTAGTGAATGTGGGATACAGAAAGGCGGGAAACAAAATATAATTCCTAATCCTGAAAGTGAGGAGGGGCGCTTTCTCAGGGGAGCCACAGTTAGTGGGTCAAAGATTCTCACGCACTCAAATCTACTTTTCTGGGCTAACAGTAGAAAATATGTCAAAAAAAAAAAAACAACCAGGCAATTCGCCGGAGGTGTTCAAATGAGAAAAACTAGGCTTAGCCGGACTTGCCTTTGAATTTAGGACCGCTGTCTTGTTACCTCGGGTGCTGTACCATCGCACCCTAGGAGTTCCAGATGCTAAAATTGTGAGCTTACATGCTGTTTACCTGTGTGTCGGGTGCACCCTCACACATACTCATTCGGCTAAATCCTAACGACGACCTATAAGGTAGGTCCGAATAACGCCTCCCCTTTACAGGTGTGGGAAGCGAGGCCTCGGAAAACACAGCTTACAAGTGGTGGGGCTGGAAGTAGGAGCAAGGCAATCAGGCTCTAGAGCCCACGTTCTTAATCTTTTACACTACTTTCTCTTTTCTACTAAGAAATTTTTTTTTCTAGCGTGAATAGGAAGCTGACACTGTGTCCGTGGGACTTGAGTTCCTGCCACTCTGGTCCCTACAAAGGCTCGGTCACCATCACCGGGAGCAGGAGGAGACCGTTGTCTGAGCTCAGCCTCCACCTTCCTGACGACACTCCCGAGGACACACTGCCCAGTGCTCTCACCAGCGGGCCCTCCTCCTCCTCCATATCTGAGGCCCCGGCCCGCAACACCAGCTCGCGGGCAGCAGCCGCCATGGTCGCCGCCGCGGCCATTCCCCCTCAGCCTCACTTCCGTCAGCTGTCAGGCTCGGAGTCCGTTTCCAGAAGCAAAACCACAAGTCCCAGAACGTCTTGTCTGGCACAAAAAAAAAGTTCCGTGATATTTGAGCTAACGTGATTAACTCCAGTCTCCCCTGTGAGACTCAGATCACTTCGGTTAAGTGCGAAAACGAAGGAAGGCGATCGCCTCAAACAAACACAATCCTGCTCCGGAACCTTCGCTGCGCGCACGACCGGAACAGAACCCTTACGACGGTAAAGACGACGGACAGGAAGTTATGATCCCCTATCCAAACTCTCAAAATTCGACTCCTCGCTAAGGGAGGGGCGGGAAGAGAAGCCGTTTCCGGAAGCGCGCCTGCCAGATAGCCCCGCCTCTTCCTCCGGGACGGTATATAGGAATGATGCGTCACTTCCGCTCCCTCTTCCACGGGAGGCCTCCACGCCGCCGATCTTGCCGCTGCCATGGTAAGAGCGGACTCTGCGCTGGAATCGGGCGACATCTGAGCCGGGTCAGGGAGCGTTTTCCCGTCTGGGATCTGAGGAGGCCCTGGGCTGCCTGCCTGCATCTCCTCCCGAAACGATGGCGCGCAACCGCGGGAGGGGACGACCGAGGACGTGGAGTTCCGGGGAGGAAGGGGCATGCCCTGCACGCACCAAAGTTGCAGGAGCTTGGCCGGGTGGGTCCTCCGCCTCCCGTGCCCGGAGCGCATTTGGCCGCGGCCAGCGTCCCCCCTCGTGTCCGTCCGGGGTTGCACCTTCCCGCGCCTGAGCGTCTGCGGTGAGCGCTGAGCTGTGGAAGAGCTGGCAGAGGAGGGCTCCGTGCTCGCCGGTGGACCCCCCCNGCCTCAGCCGCCTTTTCGGCTTGGTAGCCACCAGTGTCTGATTGTCCCCCGTGTCCTTGCAGTCTCTCGTGATCCCTGAGAAGTTCCAGCACATCCTGCGAGTACTCAACACCAACATCGATGGGCGGCGGAAAATAGCCTTTGCCATCACTGCCATTAAGGTAAAAGCAGTGTTAGCGGGCAGGGAATGCAGAAGAGAGGAGACCCAGATCCTGCAGCTAACCTCGCCTAACGAATAGTAAAGTTGGAGGGTGGTCTGAGGTCGGACCGTAACATTTAACCGGGGACGTGGGGCGTGAGTGTTGTCCTGACCCGCGTTGCTAGGTTTCCCTGGACTGTCCTGGGGTGTTCTCTGTGGCACACTGTAGCGGTGGGTTTCTTTGAATTAACATCCGTGGATCTGGGGTGTCATGGGGGCCTACAACACAATGCCAGGAGTGGAAGGTAGTCTTTGTTCTATTTGGAATAGCCAACGCAAAGGGTGAGTTGAGTGGAAGCTTGAATAATTCTCTTTGCAGAGCTGAGGGCCTTCTAGGTAGGGACATTATTCGTTTTTACCAGAGTTAGTAATTTTGCAACTAAAAACATCTTGCCAGTCAGTCTGTGTACCCCTTGAGGGCAAGGACTAGCCTGTCTATGCCATCCCAAGTTTCCTGTGTGTGGTGGCTTCTTGTAAGCCCTTAGAGGATGGATGGTCCTGAGGGATGTGAGGAAGTCTGGGTGTATCCTGTACTTAAACGGAAACAGTAAGGTAGCTGATGGGCAGAGTGAATGCAGTGTCTGGTGATTGTTGAAAGCCCTGGGGTGGTGCTCATGCTGTGGGACCTGCCTTTTCAAACTTAAGCCTCTTGCTGATCGTAGAAGAGATAATGACACAGTGTCTGGAGATCCTGTGTAGTGAGGGTTCCTAAGAAGTAAAGCTTGTTGGAGATTAGGGGATGATTAGTAATTTGAGGAAAGAGATTATGGGGGGTGGTCTTCCAGAGGTGTGGTTAAGGTATAGTTAAATTAACCAAGAAAGGGTGAGAGATGGAATTCTGTGTCGTGACTTGTTTTCTGAATTTCTTTTTTTCTTTCCTGTGACAGGGTTTAGCTTGTTCTGTAGATTAGGCTGGCCTTAAACGCACAGAGATCCACCTGCCCCCTGCTTCCCAAGTGCTGGGGTTAAGGCCTGAACCACCACCGCCCAGTGGTTTTAGGAATTGTTTTTGTTTTTCTGAGACAGGGTTTCTCTGTAACAGCCCTGGCTGTCCTGGAACTGGCTCTTGTAGACGAAGCTGGCCTCGAACTCAAGAGAGATCCGTGGACCTGCCTCTGCCTTCTGAGTGCTGGTATTAAAGGCATGTGCTACCACCGCCCAGCTGGTTTTATAAATCCTTAAAGGCTTGTGTTTTGCTTTTTTGTTAAGGTGGTAAATTGGTGTTTGACCCTCTGGAAGCTTGTAGGAAGGGGTTGGGCAGACCTGGGAAGTACTGCCTGCCCTTGCTTGTAGGGTCTTCTAGTACTGTCAGAAATCCCGTCCTTCCAAACTGCTGTAAATAGCAAGGGTCAGTTCTTTATATGATAAGAGTAAGTGTTTACGAAACTCAGAAAGACTGGGCATGGTGCCCCACGTTGTGAATAGGGTCTCACCCTAGCTTAGGCCTGGCCTCCACCACCAAGCTCGCATCACACATGCACCTGCAGTACTTGCAGCCTTGAGTGCAGAACAGGGTCTCACAAGAACAATAATCAGTAGGAACTAACAGTGTGGAGACTGCAGGAGGGGTGTGCACTTGTTCTGCCTGCGTGGTTGTCAGCACGTATGTTCTGGGCCTGGAAAAGCAACCAGAAATGTTACGCTGAGCTGCCTCTCCAGCCCCTAAAACACCACCTTTTTTTCCCATTAAATTCTAGGGGTCAGAGTCAAACCCACTTTGGGGCTCAGAAAACTCTACTTTCCTGTCTTACAGCTTTAAGAGGCATTTATGTGTGGTCATCTACTTAATCCAGTCGTGTATGGGGGGCATGAGGTGTATGTAGCTGAGTGTATGTGATATGTAGGCACACTGCAGCCAATGTTCCAGTCTTCATTGTCACCTTCAGTTTGTGGGTGTCCTCACTGTTGGTGCAATTGTAACCTTTATGGGTCTTGACTCTGCCATTCTGGACCTCCTGTGGGGTGTCATCTGGACGCTCTTTGCGTTCCCTGGGCTGCACACCTCATCCCAATCCTTGGTCAGCACAAAAGATCCTGAATTTGTTCCCTTGATGAGAAAAAGGGCCTCTCATTCACTGGGAAAAATCTAAATGCCTAAAACCGGAGGCTGGGTGTCATGGCATCAAATTTGAGTTACTGGTCCAGTGTGGCCTGAATGACATCTGGAAGAGTGATCTGGGAAGTGACAAGAACGGATTCCCTGTAGGTTCTATCATTACAGGATTGGTGAATTAAGACAGGTAGCTCAGGCTGGCCTTCCTGGTCCTCCTGAGTTTAGAGGTTAAACGTCAATAAATACTACCACAGCCAGTCTGTGCTTTCTGAGTAAATAGGTTAATAAGAAAAAGGTTAAGCCAAACCTCATTCCCAAACTTTTCCCCAGGGTGTGGGGCGGAGATACGCTCATGTGGTGTTGAGGAAAGCGGACATTGACCTCACCAAGAGGGCTGGAGAGCTCACAGAGGATGAGGTGGAGCGTGTGATCACCATCATGCAGAATCCCCGGCAGTACAAGATCCCAGACTGGTTCTTGAACAGACAGAAGGATGTGAAGGACGGGAAGTACAGCCAGGTATGTAGGGTGCCACTTCAGGGTTGTTCGGAACTGGTGTGGGGAGTCCGAGGTAAAGCTGGCCTCCCTGTCTCGAAATCCAGGTTCTGGCCAACGGCCTGGACAACAAGCTGCGTGAGGACCTGGAGCGACT
>LOJH01024711.1:1125-13722 GCA_001685095.1 Ellobius talpinus
AATTATACATTATATTTTTAAATGAGCTGCACAAACACAATACCTTAATCAAGAGCAGAAATATACACATAACAAAATTGACCTAAAATTTATATAAATAAATCAAGATCTATACCATTGTAAGGTATCCATCTCTATAGCATATCCCCCTTTAAATATAAACAAACATTTATAAACAATATTTGGAAATATGGGCATAGTTCTCCAGACTACTTCCTGATGAATAGGGACCCAGTTAATCAGGTAATCCATGCTGTTTCCTGTGTGCTAGGTTCATCTCAATCAGCAGTAGGGTGAAGTAATTTTGGGGGAATTTTCTTGGCAACCTTTCAAGGAATCTTGATCTATCAAATTACATTAGCCTGGAATTATTCAACAGGGTCTTATCCTCTGTGGAAAGAAAAGAACCTCTTTTCCAAAGCAACATATCCTTAGATTTGTGTTTTGAAATCAAGATACCTTTAAAATATATATGTTGGTTCAGCTTAGCAATCCACAGAATCAAATGGCTCTCTGCAGTCAAATAAATCAAAGAAGACACAATAATATGCATAATCCAGACTCTCTGTGTATATTGTATCTTTAAATCTAATACTTTTAATATTTATTTTATTATCTTTACTCCTTTAATCTATGACTATCTGTACTGTCTCTTTAAAGACTTTGCTTTATTTTTAACTGATTTACTTATTTTCCATCTCTCTATATTCTTTTTCTTCTCTGTCCCAAGCCTATGTAGACTTATCCAACACTGTAACACATTTAGAGGTCTTTTTTATCTGAATTTGTTTTTATTGCATATCTGTAATTATTTTCTGACCAAAAGTGCATCTTAAAATGCTCAGCCCTTCTTATGAACTTAAGTGGCACCACTTCTAGGGGAAATATGACACTGCCTGCTTGCCCAACCCAGTCTAGCATGGCAGAGCTGTTTGTTGCCTTTGAGAGCCATGCTCACAGCCCATTTTTAGGCACACAGCCAGTCTGTTACCATTAAGAAATTTGTAGCAGTCTGTTCACAAACCCCATTTAAATGCTCAGCCTCCTGAAAGAGCCAGAGGTTGCAATGGTAGCAGGGCCCAGAAAGCCAGCATTTCAAAATGGCTTGGCTGTTTTTATGCTGTTGCTGAATCAGGAAAACTCTTATAGGATCCATGTCTCTGCTTGCTTCTAGCAAGCAAATCCCACCCAAGAAAATGACACTAAAAAACCATGCTTATCTCTGTTCTTTTGTGTCTAGGATTCCTTTTTAAGCTCTCAGGTTTTACATGGATTTAGTCCACCTTGTTGGACACCAATTTGTTGTGAGAGGCTGCTTGTTTGTTTTCCAGCCTCCCAGCAGCTCAGACCCAAAATAATCACACAGAAGCTATTTTATTTAAAACATTGTTTGAATCATTAGCTCTAGCTTCTAATTGGCTAACACATATCTTAATTTAACCCATCTCCATTAATCTGTGTATCTTCATGTGGCTGTGGCTTACTGGCTAAAGTTCTGGCATCTGTCTCAGGTGGGGCTGCATGGCTTCTCTTTGACTCTGTCCTTCTTTCTCCCAGCATTCAGTTTAGTTTTCTCTGCATAGCTCTGTTCTACCCTATCAGGCCAAGCCTGTTTTCTTAATTCATTAATCAAATCACAGTGTAGAGAGTGGAACCCCACATCAATATGCCCTTCTCTAAAAGATATAAAAAGAATGTAAATTCAGGGAGACATTTTTAGCATACTATTAAACAATAACAAAGGAATGTCATAAATGTCATATCGTAGACTTTTTATGTATATGAGAGTACAGACATGTATGAAAAGATGACAAAAACCATACCAAATACTGTGTACTCCCTAAAATTATTTTATTCATGGAATATTTATCCTATGGATGATGTTGCAAAAGAGAAGCCTTTAAAGACCCATAAAGACCCATAGCTTGACTAGGCTACTGTCATTGACTGGTTCAGTTGAAGAGTCCTGTTCTATATGGAGCAGCTAGGATACACAAGTAGTGCTTGGAGTGAAAAGGATGTTCATGGAAAGTTAGCATAAGTACCTGTTTCATGCCTAATGCTTAATCCCCAGAGTTGAAGAGAACTCTGTCATCTGTAATGAAATGGTGATAACACAAAGGATTCATGTTCAACAGGAAAGAGGGTGTGGTTAAGAAGATAGGAAGAAATGGGCTTGAGTCGTATAATTTAGTAGTCATGTAAACATGACACTTTTCTGTTTCATTCAAATTTTAAGTATTGCCAAAAACAAGTTATTCACAAACATTCACACACCACAGTCTACTGAGCTGATACATAGACTTCTCTCACCCTGTTTCTGATTTAAACACCAGTCTAGGTGTTAAATAGCACCCTTTCAAAAGAAATATTGAACCCTTGGCTTCATTACATGGAAAACCTGAATTCATTATATATAAGCTAAAGAAAAAAAAGCAGTTATTTTTCTTTCAGAACCTCTGAATACATAACAAGCTGATTTTCTCTGTGTTAACTCATTTTTTAAGAAATAAAGCATGCCCAAAAGGTGGCAAGAATTATAGCTATGACTTTAACTCTTATAAGGGTCAACTGTGGAGAAGGGCACATATTAATATGGCAGTTTCGTGATTGTTCTTTAAGGAATAAATCAAGCTAGTAAACTACAAAAGCATCAATAGCAATGCAAAGAATTAGAATCTAAAATGACATACAATTTCCTATATAACTTTCACATTTTATCCATTATTTAATTATAAACTAATGTGAGAACATTTCCTTCTAGTATAACCAATTCTTTGAAATTGAAATAGGAACTAATCCACATTTTATTGAATTATTGTTAATAGTAAAGCCAATAATCTAAGTCAAAAACACTTCATGAATTATAATGAATAAATAGACTTTCTTTAGGGTAATATCTAACTCATAATAGGCATTCAAATAAATTCTGAATGAATGAGTAAAAATATTAAAGGTTTTATCCAAATAGTATATCAATTATTACTTTTGGAGGAGACAGCTAGTTCTGTTGGAGAAGTGCTTACTCCATAAGCATGAGGATTTCAGCTTTTCCCAGGAGCCTATGTTAAAACATCAAATGTACTGGACTAGATTATCATTCCAACAGCATGGAAGAAGAGACAGTACATATATGGAACATTAAGAAAATTTTAATTGTGGAATTAAGACAAAAGAATATTTAACCATTTTGCTCTTTTGGGGAAGAGGAATTACTCATGTTTGTATCAATGGATTAAAAATTCAACTTGCAAATGAACCAAGGATGATAGAGTCATTGAAAAAATATTAAAATTTATATTGAAGAAAAAATTGACATTTTAAGGGTGTCTGATAATTGAAAATCTTTGATTTATTGTATTGTGTTCTTCCCAATAATATTTTGCATGGATGAACAGGAATAAGGACATCTTACAGGTGGCATACTTGGACATAGAGACTGACCTGAATATAAATTTTAAAGACAATATTCACTAGGCTAAGGAAAGTGTCAAATATAAAGAAAGTGCATTGCTGCTGTTGTCTTTAACTGATAAGTAGAAGTGAAAAGTTTTAATGTAACTGAGACTTTACTTATTTAATTTATTTTGCATTGTCCATTTATTGCATAAAAATAATACTGTTAAGAAGCATGAAGCAGAAATAATTTGTTGAATATCAATGTTTTCCATTCATGCTACCTCACTAATTACCCTTATGTACAGTGATATAAGCACAATTACTAAATAAACAAATAAGGAATTTTATAAATGCTTTTAAAGCAGCATACTTATAATTGCATAAAATATAGTAGGAAGTAAGTCTGACTCAAGAAATTATAGTCATTTTACCTTTATCAAAGATGCTACAGCATCACCAATAATCTCCCTGTATGCACTTGTAATATATGGTTTATGATGAAGAAGAGGGTATTTCATTTTAAAACAGGTCTACAGTGGTAAAATGTAAGTCAGAGGAGGCCATGGGAGAATTGATTATGTAATTAAACATGCTGTTAAATTAGATATTTGTCAAACCAGTATCTAGAGGCATGAAAATGTTGTTTTTATTTTCTTCGTATGTCTATGCAATTGAAAGAGTCCTCAGATCTTCTAGTACGTTATTAGTTGAACAGGAAGTTTTCATAAGTAATATAAAGTGCTCAAGTACTTAGTGCATGTTCCATTAAAATTAAAATACTTATTTACTATGTTCTTTAGATATTCTAGAGAAAACAAGTTGAAAAGCTTTTCCTGAGACTCCCCGAAGAGAGCCACCAAATCACAGGGAAAACACTGGAATAATGCTATACTCAGCAAAGCCACTGACAGATCACTGAGGTAATAAGAGTACTGTGTAGTCTTGAAAGCTCACTAAGAAAAGTTGTATAGAATGACCCATGTGTTTATGACCTGAGACCTAAGATTCACCTGAAGGTACACTGTACCAAAAGTGAACAATGCTGCACACACAAAACAAATCCAGGTTGTTATTAGCTGTAGATCATACTTATGTTGATAAGTCATCAGGTTCCTTGATATAGGAGCACACAGATAATTTGAACTACTGTGTTGGTGCTAGGTCACCTGGAAAAGCAAAAGATTCTTTTAACCACTATCCAATCTCTCGCCCTCACACAGTGATTTTTAAGCAAAGATATTTCTTGTGCATGCCATGAATACTAATGCCAGATGATCTACAGAATGATCTGCCTGTAATTGTGAGGTCATGTCATTCTCTGGAATTCCTTTCATACTTTTTTTAATGACCTGAAAGTATTCTGTTCTTCAAATGATCACATCTCACACTCTTGACTTGAAGAAGATATTTTCACTTAAGAATGGATAAGGGAAATATCCATTGGTGCATTTATACAATGAAGTACTACACAGAAGAAAGATACAATGACATCTTGAAATTCGTGGGAAAATCGATGGAACTAGAAAACATGTTGAGTGAGGTAACCCAGAAATACAAATATCATATGTATTAACTTATAAGTGGCTTTTAGACATAAAGCAAGGAAAAACCAGCCTATTATTCACAATCCTGGAGAACCTAGACAAAAAGAGGACTCTAAGAGAGACATACATGGATCTAATCTACATAGGAATTAGAAAAAGACAAGATCTCCTGAGTAAATTTAGAGCATGGAGACCATGGGAGAAGGTTGAGGGGAAGAGTATAGGAAGGGAGGGGAGTGGAGAAAAACATACAGTTCAATAAAAGAAGAAAAAGAATAAAGAAAAAAGGAAAGAAATAAAAAAGAAGCTATTTCATCAGATCAGAATTTTTAAAACTTTCATCCAATAGTTAGCCTGACCTTGTACAATAGAGTTAAGTTCACATATCAATTATAGTGCTTAAAACTATTCCACCAAATGTAAAAAAACAAAAGCCTTCCCTTCATCCTACTTATTGGCAGCATCACATTGACAAGGCTTTTTCTTCAAAAGTGTGTTTCAGCTCTTTGTGTGTATGTTCAGTTTCCTTTCATTAGTATCAGTTCCCACTATCCTAACAGAAAACAAGAGGTTTTAGAATTAGAATTATGTTCTCAAACTGTTCTTACTTTTAATATTTCAATTATTGAGTCTGTGGATATAGTTTGCATTTATTTTCAGCATCTTTTTCTACTGTTTTCCCACCTTGCTATTTCATGTCCACCTCAGTGAATGTTAAAAATAATAGACACAAAGCACAAGAAAGAATTGTAGCTTAGTAAGAAGCATAAAATTAAGAAAGATTGACAGGTAACTCCCCGTTTTAATACACACAGAAAATGTGTTCTTCCCTGGCCATTGCACAATCATGCATTCATAATCTTAAAGCACGGGGCCTATCTATCAGCAATAATTTCATGGAAGCATCCCCTAGCTAATAAGTGCAGAATCTTATATTACTTTATCAAACTGTCTTTGTGTAATTAGTCTGTCTGCAAGGCTGGGTATATAAATTAAGCATCTAATTTATCTTGACTGGCCTCTGGATTGCTTGATCAGTCTATTCTGCTTCTGTGTCACTTTAGTTAATGCCAAGTACTGCAAAAGGCATTTTGGCCATAGGGAGTGGGAAGATGAAGGGATTCTACTCAAGGTCACAGGCAATTTCAAATTTACTCATGAATGGCACTGGGCAGTGTGGGTACCATTCATTCTAATGACAGTGATCTTCAGGGTGAGCATAACTGATGTCTCTAGTGACAGCTCACTTTGTGTTGCTGTTGGTGGATAATAAATAATAAATTACCAAAAGTCAATCTGTAAAGAAAGGCTTACTAACAGAAATCAAATTTAAATAAATTTATATTTATTTCCCATTCAACACCATTTCTCCTAAGGCCACTTCTCAATAGCACCAAAATCTGTACATCTCCAAGGAGCAAGTTACACAGCTATTCAGTCTTGATAAAAACAAACTAACTCCTGTAGCCATGATCATTCCTCAAGAGCATTTAATTTGTTGGCTCTTGCATTATTGCTATCAAAACAAAATCTTTCAGCTTTATTGGAATACATAAATCTCTTTGATTTAAGCACACTTTATCTCTCTTTTTCTCAGATGAATTTGAAATGATGCAAAGTTAAATTTTTATGGAGTGATTTCTGGGGAGAAAGGCTGACATAATTTTCAGCCTGGGACTTCCTGTTCTGCTGACAACTCAGAAAGTTTCAAGAAGTGTTGCTTCCCAATAGTTTTGTCAGAGTATATTCGTTCTTTAATGGTGAATGCACAGCCAGAAGAGCTGTGTGTTCAACTGCATGTGAGTAGGCTAGTAGATATCTGTCTTCTTGCTGAGTATGAGAATGAGCATGGACTGGGATACTGAGATATCAAGTTTCATGAAATAAGGTATTTTATACTTTAGGTTGGATTTTAATTTTTGCTCTTACTGATAATTGACACTACTTTGGAAACATAGTAATCTATGACTCCCATATTTATCATGACTTCATTGCAATTCCTTTCGTTTTACCTCATATATTCCACAGCTTGGTGGAATTAAGTGTCATATTTGAGACATTGCCTGTCCAAATAATGAAAGTTGGTTGAGACACAACATCTCAATTCTGAAATCACATTCTCAATATTAGAATAGTAATCTCACATGATGTTTTAAAAAATTTTATTAGAAATAAGGAGGCATGTTGTATTTAAATATATTATGATTATTTGTCCATTTAATGGATGATTGGGTTATGGGAAGCAAATTTATTTTTTTGTAGATTTATGCTTTTATGCAATGTTGCTGTTTTTCAAATAATAAGTTTCTTTTTTTCTAGAATTATATAGATATATAATATGTGTGGACTGTAGAAGATACAAGGATTTGAAAAGGCAGAGATTAGCTAAAATCTCATAGATTAAAAACTATTGCTATATAAACATAAAGTGTGCCAAAGCTATAGTTACATTATATGAAATTATATAAGGAAACAGAGTTTAAAAGTCCATTATAGATTATTATTTCTAATGACTAATATTGGAAACTGAAACTTATAATGAAAAAATTATCTCCCAAGTCATGAATCAATTTGTAACAAACTTAGAGCTAAAGTATTAGATTAATTTTTAACCTTGGACCCTCCTTCATTTTATCTTTTATTTATTTATTTATTTACTTATTTATTCATCATATCTACCACTTTGTGAGTGACTAACATTCAAAGATGTTAGGTGAAAACAGATATAATCTCTGTTTTTATTCTCCTCTGAGAGCCAAACATTAATCAAACAGTCCCTCAAATAAAACAAAGTTAATGGTATTGAACAATAATGAGAAAATAAGTAAAGGATAAGAATAAGAAAGGAATAACTTTTGTTAGTTTATGGAAAGAGAAATAAGTTCGTGATGATGAATCAACATTTTTATAAACATAATTTGAGAAGTATCTCAGGAAAAATTCCTTCAGAAAAGCCATGTCTGACTTTCCAAGGTAAGTAAGACAAAATAATCTCACTTGTACTATTTGCATATTTCTCAATTAACACTTCATATTTAAATGTTCTGCCTTTCTCACAAGGTCTTGAACTCATTGATGACACATATTTGAATCATATTGTGATCATACTGTGTTTTTATACAGGGCACATACCATTTTTTTCTCTCAAGATAGAGGAAGGAAAACAACAAAGAAGGACAGAAGAGAAAAGGCAGAGATGTAGTCACCAGCCAGATGCAGAGGAAGCAAGATGAAAATGCCTCACTGAGAAAAGGTACCAAGCCACATGGCTAAACATAGATAAGAATTATGGGTTCTTTTAAGTTTTAAAAGCTAATTATTAAATAAGCCTGAGCTAATAGACCAAACAGTTTATAATTAATAGAACCCTCTGTGTCTTTCTTTGAGACTGAATGCCTGGCAGGACAGACAATTCTGTCTACACTTCAGTTGATCATTGTCTGCACTTTCACTCTACTTCCTCAGAAAATACTTTTGAAAAGCCACTTCTTACATTCTACTTGTATCTTATGTTTCAGTTTCCCATACTGGTGAGAAGGAAAGGGCAAATAAATTGAAGTAATGAGTAAAATAAATCAGAAATTAAAATGAGATCTCAAAGAGGATTTCAAAGAGTCTATTACTAAAGAAATAACTATTTCAATAAAAAACTAATGATCTTCAAAAATAAGATGAAATTCAGGTTAAGAAAACTATGAAATAAGGATACAGATTGAGATATAAAGAATATAGGACCAGAATCTGACCACTAGTTTTCAAGCATGACAGAATCAGAACATGAGAGCTATCAGTTTGTGGTGCTTTAAGCATCCAGGAAAGACCTTTCTAATAGATCTGGCTTACTTATGCCACAGGTGAAAACAAGAAACAAATGAAGAGTCATGCTTTTAATAAAATATTTTTATAAGTAACAGGATTGGTAATTACTTAAACACCATTAGTAAGAGGTTTGCTGTGAGGAATAAATTACAGATTTGTACAAGAAAGAGGGTAAATCTTAAAATTGCATGCTTATAGGTTGTTTTCAGGACCTGGATATTACAAATAATGCTGCTATGAACATAGTTGACCAACTGTCCTTGTGGTATGATTGAGCATCCTTTGAGTATATGCTGAATAGTACTATCACTGGTTCTTGAGATAGGTTGATTCCCAATTTTATGAGATTTCCAAATTGGATGTGGATGTTTGCAACAGTAGAGGAGTGTTCTCATCATTCCACATCTTCTACAACATAAGCTATATAGATGCCCCTTAACTGAAGAAGGGATAAAAAATGTGGTACATTTGCACAAAGGAGTATTACTTAACTATAAAAGCAATGACATCATGAAATTTATAGGTAAATGAATGGAGCTAGAAAAAACCATCCGGAGTGAGGTCACCAAGACTCAGTGTATACTCACTCATTAGTAGATACTAGATGTGAAGCAAAAGATAACCCAACTACAGTCCACTGTCCCTGAGAAGTTAGGTAACAAGGAGAATCCTAAGGGGATCTATATGGATCACTCTAAGAAGAGAAAATACATGAGATCTCTTGGGAAAACTAGGGTGGGGGTAGAACTGAGAACGTGAGGGAATGGGGCTGTAGAGTTAGTTGAGAGAGGGAATGGGAGAGCAATAAAAGAGATGTCTTGATAGAGAGAGCTGTTGTGGGATTAGGGAGAAACCTGGTGCTAGGGAAATTCCCAGGAATCCACAAGAATGGCCACAGCTAAGACTCCTGCCAATAGTAGAGCAGGTGCCTGATCTGGCCTTTCCCTAGAATCAGATTGGTGAATACCCTAAATATTATCATAGATTCTTTATCCAGTAATTGATGGAACCAGATGCAGACATCCACAGCCAAGTAGAGCAGGTGCCTGATCTGGCCTTTCCCTAGAATCAGATTGGTGAATACCCTAAATATTATCATAGATTCTTTATCCAGTAATTGATGGAACCAGATGCAGACATCCACAGCCAAGCACCTGGCCAAACTTTGGGAAGGCAATTGAATAGAGGAAGGAGGGATTATATGAGCAAGTGTGTGTGTGAGGGTGTCAAGATCATGAGGGGGAAATCTTTAGTGATAACTGAACTGAGATCGTAGGAACTAACGAACTCTAGACCTACAGCTGTGGAACATTCATGGGACTGAACTCGACCCCTTGCAAATGGGAGACAGTTGTGTACATTGGCCTATCTGAGGGGCATCTGGCAGTGGACCAGGATCTATCCCTGGTTCATAAGCTAGCTTTTCAGAGCCCATTTTCTATGCCTTACTCAGCCCTGATGCAGCAAGGAAGGGCTTGGTCCTGACTCAACTTAATGTACCAGGTTTTGTTGACTTCCCATGGAAGGCTTTTGCTAAGAGTGGGTGGGGGATGGTTTGTGGTAGAGGTGGGGGGTCAGGAGGAAGGGTGGGAGGGAGAATTATTATTTGAATATAAAATCAATAAAAATTAAAAAAATCACATTGTCATAAGGGAAGAAACAATATAGACACAGCTATAGTAAAATGCTACACATGTAAATTTAAAATGCATACATGCAAATAACCTTAAAATTACATGCAATGGGAGGATGATAGACGGTTACATTTTAGAATAATTACCACAGGAAATAGGAAGCTGTATAGGAAGAGCAGGAAAACAAAACAGAAAAAAAACCAGAGACCAAACAAGAGGTAACTTGTATAGATCAATGACACGGCATGCTCACAAGGATATATACAGCCTTTATATCAATGTTCCTTCTGTGACTTTTTGTTGAAAACTGGGGACAGATAATAGCCATGGATTATGTTTGTTCAATTGGTTTGAATATTTTTTCCACTGACACAAACACAAAGTAGGAAACTGACATACGTTCAGAAAAAAAATTAAAAATACATAGCTCTATGGATGGCCATGGTTAAATGGCCATAGCTACTGATCAGTAATCCACATAAAGCCTCAGCTGCATTTTATCCAATCACCATTTTGGGTAACCAGTACCACCTCATTTTTAAAGTAGAACAGTGGTAACCGGAATTAATCCAGAACCAAAACTGAACAGGAATGTTAAAATAGGATAAGATCAGATTAATGAAATTATTCATGTGTTAGTGACAAAGCTAACTTCTCTCAGAGCATTGGCATGATGTATTTGAGCTTGGATGATTGTTTAAATATTGTTATTTTTCACACACAATATGATGTTTAAATATGTGCTTCTTAAATATACTCCTTTGCTCTGTATTGTTTAGAATACTCAGATGCACAGTGTAATTTATCACTTCTTAATTTGCAAATAATTGAGCCACTTAAAATTTTTCAGAGGACAAAATTCTGGGAATTTTAATTGTATACAGCTAAAAGATTTTGCAGTGCTCAGACCTTTGGCTAAGATTCCAAGTAATGTTTTAATAGCTTTTGCTGACTGCAGTAAAGCATTATTGATAATGTAAAATTATCTCCCTGAAAATCTTAAAAAAAAACTAAAGGGATTTGTTTTTACAAATGACACTTCTGTTCCTGTCACTCTTATACATAATATTCAATAAAATCACACACTAGATAGTTTTTAAAGTTAATGAAAATGAACTTACATTTTGTCTTTAATTGAAATTATATGATAAAGACATCCTATTATGTCTACAATGGAGGAAATGATTGCCTGGATACTATAAGCTTTGAATTTTATTGTGTTCCCAGATTAATTTTAATATGGGACAATTTTTCCACATGATGATATCAAAGCCTAGGTAAATGGATATTTGGAATTTTGTAACATCCAGTGAGAGGAAAATGTGTAGTACTATTCTTAGAATGTCACTTCTCCCTTCAGGAGCAACAATAGTCAGGGGGAAGTGCCACTTTGGTGGAAATTAAACCATGTTTCCACGCATAGCTTAACACTAATCAGAAGTGTGTTTGGTTTCTGCAGAGAAAGCAAAAAATTGAGTCACTGTGAAATATGCTGATTTGGCTACAAAGAAGTTGGGTCGATTTTTACATGTAAGCACTCAAAATTGAAATGCTGATACAACTTATTATATGTCTCCTTTATGGACTAGCAAGTGTATCATACTGAAATTAAGTTAAATTCTGTTCACTGAGGAAGTTTAGTCTTCTTGTCATATTAAGGAAGAAAAATAAGAAAACCAAATAAATAGAAAAAATAAATAAAAGCCATATATGATGTTGATTAGGAGTCAATGAGTTGAAGACTCGGAAAGAGTTCATTGCAAAGCTCTGTTGGGGGTGAGTGTATGTGCAGTGGGAGGCACTGCCATTCTCAGCGACAATTAAAAATAAGTGTGTCAGAGCTTGCAATCTCTGGTGGTACTAGGGAGGTACTTAGGAGATTTGCAATATTTTTCATATCCAAAATACAAAACCCAAAAAAGCATCAACAAAAATCCTGTGTCACAACGTTTTATTCCTTTAAGTCACTACACAGTTTTTTGCATCTCTAATTAAGAGTAGAATTAAATTAAATTAAAAGTAGAATCATTCAGAAGCAGTCAAAAAGGATGCTGTTTTTCCTACGGTGACAGTGAGTCCATCTGCCTCTCTAATTTTATAAGTAAATACTGAACATGCATTAATTAGTCCAAAATATTTTTATTAAACTATCTATCATCTATCTGTCTGTCTATCTATCTATCATCTATCTATCTATCTAT
>LOJH01024712.1:8280-19011 GCA_001685095.1 Ellobius talpinus
AAAAAAAAAAAAGTAACTAAATCTTCCTCTTCCCCCATCTTTTTTTAAAACTAAGCAAAACCCTCTTCCCTACTTTGTATACAATCAACGAGATTGGCAAACTCTTAGCCATATTAACTAAATGGTAGATAGAAGGTCTAAATTACTAAAATTAGAGATGAACGGTCTCTACCTTGGTGTAAGGTGGCACACTATTGGCTAAAGATATGGGATCTGAGAGAGGTCACATGGTGCACATGCTAGATGTTGAGGATGTGAGGGCAGGTGGAGGAGCGAGTGCAGACTTGACCCATCACAGCTGCCGTGCCAGAGGCCTACTAGAGTGCTGAGATGGTTAAGTTAGGACTCAGAACTAAAGGAGTACCTCAGAATTGTAACATATGATATTGTAGATCAAGCACTGTTCTAGTAACTTCTATAATAATTCCTTTAACATGTATATTACATATATGGCTCAAAGGAGATTTTCTGCTTGCAGTGTTTCATGATTTCATTACTTGAAAGAATAAAATCTTACAGCTCATCTTTTTCTATGTTTGTGGCTATGATGTCATCAGTGTGTAATAGCATGTTTTGGTGTTTTGCTGGTGTTTTTGAAGGTTAGGTTTAAATAACCTCAGAATAAAAAAATGGTGAAACACAATTGTTTCTTGCTGCCAGTTAATATTTAGTTCTGGTCTTTAGTTGTAAAGATGGCGAGTTCAGGCGCTATCTGGGCCCAAGGACTAAGAAGGACTTCATAAACTTCATAAGTGACAAGGAATGGAAGAACGTTGAGCCTGTTTCATCATGGTTTGGCCCAAGTTCTGTTCTGTAAGTATAAGGACTTTCTTTCTTTAGAATTAGTCGCTCATAATTGTATTTTATGAGAGTAAAACATGAGTGCTGTTTCTTGGGTTTTTATGGTTTATTCAGATAGATGTTTCATGTGACCTTGAAAGCAGGTACTTTATTCTTGTGAGCTGGGATTAGGCATGTTGTGAGATCACACTTTTCAGAGTATTTTAGCTTTGATTTGGTTGTATCTATCATTGAGAACCCGATCCTTTAGAAACTGAATGGCATAAGGGTAAGACTATTCCTTGATCATAATTTAAATGGAAATGAGAGCGTTCAAGTCATGTGCTTCCATTGCTGATGTGCAATGGGTGGCTATCCTGATAGCGTGTATGAGTAGTGTGTCTAACCAGTGAATAATGGTGTGAGCTTATACATCGCTAGAATTAGGTCTATTCGCCAGAGCAGTTAGGATTGAGGATGACAAGCATGTTTCCTGCTACCCTGGGGAGACTTGGCAGCATGGGCTTTGGTATGACTAAATTACTCCTACACTTGCCATCAGAAGATGGAGAGTTGGGATACTAGTTGTAAGAACACAATGCTGCAGTGGATTCTGAGAAGAATCGGCCCTTGTGCTGTTTGGAGGTAGAGCTTCCCTTTTGTGTCTGTAACATCCTTCAGCTCTCAGCACTTGCCCACTGGGCAGCTGTGCCCAGGTTGGTTACAGAGCCTGGAAGTACTGGTGCCAATTAGTTAATGCATACTACAGTGAGGCTTCATGTTTCAGTTCCCTTGTGTTCTTTACACGGTCTTGCTGGCTAGCCCAGGCTGGCTTCCAGCTTGATTCTCTTGCCACTGCCTCCTTTCTAAACAACACAAGCCACATGCCGAGAGTGCTTTTCTGTATTGAACTTAAACAGCAGCTTGAGAATCTCGTGATCCACTCACTACTCTCAGCAGAGGAATGTTGTTGCCTTTAGTTTCTCCTGGATCTTCAGTGCAGCGGGGTATCCTTTTCTGTCAGTAGGCTGAACCGGGGCCGCTCCCAGATCAGCAAGGCTACTCACCTCAGCAGTTTGGCATCTGGATCAGACGGAGCTGACTTAGGCTTTTGTGTGACGAAGCCCTAGGCAGCAACAGTTGTACTTGTTGCAGGAAACTAGTTGTAAACTCAACACTTTTTATTAGTTAAGTTTAAAACAAAACCAAAAACCCTGCTCATCCAAATCACCTGCATTTAACAATGTGAACGTAGTTGTTTTTTATACTGTACTTGACAACTTGGTGTTCATTTCTTACATTGCTGTTTATATCTGATTAATACCAGCGAGAAAGCCATGTTGGAGAAGCTGAGGGTAGGAGATACAGTGTGTAGACACCAGTGAAGCTGTGTGTCTCTGCTCACGTGTTCAATCCTCTGTCTTTCAGGATGACTGCTATGTCAGCACTTTTTCAGCTCTCTGTGTACATCAGGGTATGGACCAAGCTTTCTCTGTCTTGACCATTTCTAACTCCTGTGTAACGAGCACGGTCTGAGCTTACTTCTCTTCATTCCAGACCAGCCACAGCTATCTTGTTCATGACCTTGGCTTGCCAGCGTGGGGCTCATACCTGGGGTTTGCTTTCGCGACTGTGCTTTCAGGACTGATGTTGGGACTTGTAAGTACTCTATTTTTAGAGTACTAAGAAAAAGACTTGAAAACATGATGGTGTTGTTAATATTAGTTGGATTGCATGTCGTACAGTTAGATTTCTGCTTATTTTGCAGTTTATGATATTTGTGGCAGATTGCTTTTGTCCCTCAAAAAGGCGCAAACCACAGCAACCCCCTACAAGTAAGTCACTGTGTGCACGTGCATGTGTGATACTGAGACTGCGTGTGTGCCAGGCAAGTACTGCGTTGCGCTACACCCGCTGCACAGCCTAAACACTCAGTGTTTCCCATTCTGTAAATACAGTCTCAGGCTGACCTCAGCCTGACCTGTTAAATATGGATCGATGACCCTCATCAGCTGTGGCTAAAGGAAAGGTGAGAGAGAGATTTCATGTGAACTGACAGCTCTGGATCTAACATTGTTAGTCGTACGGCTTGTAGAGACCATAACCATTGTCCAATCAGTGTATTTGGAAATTTTACTATATCCATGGATGCATGGATATATTTTAAAAAGTTAAATATTTTCCACTTTTGACATCACTATGATAGTGGCCACATTTGAAGATTTTTTTTGTATCTAATTAATTTTCTTTTTTTTTCCCCTCTGGTACAATAGTAGGAAAAGCTGAAGAGAAGGGTTAGTTGGTGTTGATGGTGGCCTTTGCTACGAAATGAGTTTACATAATTAGAAACACTTACTGTTTCCTACTAATAGTTTCCTGCCACTTATTTTTAATCTTGGATAATCTGAATTGTTCAGTTCACTTTACTTGCTGTGTACTGAATTCTTCCCAGTTAGTGTAAGGTGAATGTAGAAGACCATGCTCATAATCCTAGAGTTGAGGAAATTCTGGTGCAGCTCGCTTCTTGACACTTGCTCTATTTCAGATACCTAATTCTGCTCGTGATGGGCTATCTTTTATATCTACAAAGTGGTATAATGTGTAGTGGTCAGCAGTATTGCACTGGCCCATCAGGTGTGACACCAAAAGATGTCTCCAGACATTGCTATTCTTTGAGAGAACAGAATCATTTTCCTCATTGAATTAAATGAAAAATTAACATCACATTGTCATGAGATGCTTCTGTTTAATGGAGTGTATTTTTATCACAGCTTTTATATTCATTGCATTAAAAATGATTCATTAATTTTGGGTTAGTTTATGAATACATAAGTAATTAGAATTAATTTGGTAAATGAATCTTTATAATATCTGCTTTATTCTTTTTTGGGAATCTAAACATGGCTTATGAATCCTTGTATCTTGATTTTATTCTAAAGAAAATTTAGTACATTAACAAAAGCACATTTCTGATCTTTAAGAAAAACCATCACCAGAACTTTCTCAGTCTCTGAACAAAGTGGAGGAGGAACAAGAGGCTGATGATGAAGGTGTTTTGGAAGAGGAACCAGAAAATAAAGAGGAAGCAAGCAAAGACTCTCCTCAGAGTGGCGTAAGACAGCGCTGTGTGGGCCAGTCGTTGGCCACAGATAAATCCTAATTTTTACAGATGTCTTAATATTATGATTTTGACAACACAGAAGATTTCTATCATTTCTCTGTTTTAAAGTGAACTGTGACTTGCTTGTACATACAGTCTAGGTTGTCATTAGGTTGGACCGTTCATTCAGGAAATAAAGCAGTTAGGCGTAACAGTTTGAAACATGTTTTAAGAATATTATGATGTTTTAAAGTTGTTTAATTTCAGAAGATCCTGGTGCCAAGCAGTAAGATTTGTGTTTATATCTAATGATCTGTTTCGTGTGAGATTCAAAACTGCCTTTTCCAAGATTGGCATTACTGGGCTATTTAAGAAAATCACTTTAGGGAGAGAGATCTCTCATTTCACATCGTTTTTCTCAGTCTCTCTGTGTGAAAAAAGGAACATATTTCCCGTAACTGGGAACGTTGCCCATTGTTTCAAGATGCTGTGTGCTTCATTGATAACACTGCGCTTAGGTAGAGTCCAAACTTCCTCATAGATTTTGGATTATACAGCTAACAGAACTACCGTACTGTATAGCTTTCATTTCTATACATCACATTTAGGATATGCTGCTGATTTAAGAAGTTTTTATAAGTCTGTGGCATTGTGTTAATTCTTAAAGTTGATGGCCTGTTTTGGTCTCTTGTTCGCTATATTTGTCAAGGGTTATATTTTTAAGTTGGATAAAATTAACAGTATCTCTGTTGTGTTTACTGTGGGTACCTTTCCTATTAAGTTGAAGTTTACTGAGAGAATCATCAAATTGAACTGTTCACTTGAAAATGTACAAATTTGGCTATACTTCCCAGATTTTAAATTATTTTTGTTGAGTGTGTTCTTAAAGTTTTCTTTGCTTTTCTCTTTTTAATGTGAAGGTGAAACTTTCTGGTTTATAAATTTGATGTGGAAAAGCTTTGGTATTTTATATTTTGAAAATTCAAAGCTTAATTTGATGTAAAATGAAGTCTGAATTCTACTTGAGATTCATCCATTACTATGTGTTTTTAGCATGTCTATCCTCTACATGTTCTTGATGAATTTTATAGTCAGTATATTGCTTTGTGTTTGAAAATCGTAACATTGTTGTTTTAAAGATAAATTTTGTATTTGTTCTTGTCTGCTGGTACTGTGCATCATCTCACACGTGGAAATCAGCAAGATGGACTACATCGATTTCATCTTACAGCAAGAGGAAGGACATTGTGGGGGGCAGTCTTGATGTCTAGAAGGGGGAAAGCAGACCAAATTCTCGGAATGAGCCATCCAGCCTTTATGAATAGATGGTTTCTATGGCACTCCCTCTGCTTATGTTCTCTGTGAACTCCTTAGACTTGCCATGTTGTGATGTGCAACAGCTTCCTTTTAGGCCTCTCCTTTATAATAGTAAATGTTCTGATGTCAGAGTTTGATATGTAGTTTGTGGTGGCTTAGAAAACCATTCTAAGCACAAAATAAATGTTTCTAAGCACTTCAATAATGTTGGAGAGAAGTATGATTCCTACTGATTTCATTTAAACAGTCTCATGTGTCCAGACCAGCCAAGAATGACAGAATGGCCCGTCCTCCTGCCCCTGCTGACTGGTAGTAGGATTACAGGAGTGCACTATCTCCAGTGCTGTCCTGCATGCTAGGCAATCCTCTACCTTCTGAGCGCACTCCCTAGCCCAACAGTGATCGCTAGACTCATGTTTGAAAAGTGCGCTTAACCACTGGCCACTCGACAGTGCTTCAAGTCTTGGCTAGATGTGTCGCTCCATGGGAACTCAGAAGGCTCGTCTTCTGAATCACTTCAGGAGGATAATACTCTGTAATCAAACATTGTTTGTTTTTAGTGTTTCTGTTGTATCTTTGACATTGTCGGGTTTTTAACTAGAAAATGCTTTATTATAGAAAATTAAAAGTATCCTGAATTAAGATACTGTTCTCATAAGCATATTTCATGATTCTCTAAGATTGTCACAGTAGACATTTGAAGAATTTTGGTTTGATACCACCAGTGTACAAAAATTACATGGGTTGATTTACGAATGGTTCTAGAATGGATATTGTGGTGCAGGTAATGTACTAGAGAATTCTGGCCCATTACCATATCTACCTCTCCATCAAATGCTGTAAAATTGGTCTCCTGGGACATACTGTGTTCTGCTGTATACTGTTTACTGATGACCAGACAAAAAGACACTCAGGTCTGTGTAGCAGCTGCTTCCCGTTTGCAGCACACCTGTTGGAGCTTTGCTAAGATTTTTCTTGTATCAATTTAGTCCTTGACAACCATGTAACACAGGCAAGCATCTTTCAAGAGAACACCTTTGGGGTGGCTGTAGAAGGTAGAATGTTCTGATTAGTCTTGTCCTTTTTGTCGCAGAGAACTGAAACCTGAGCAACCCGTTGGGCTTTTTGTTTTGCTTTGTTTAAATCTTAACTTCTCCATAGCAGCGAATGCCTGTCTACCACCATTAATTTGGAGCTGCAGTTGGCAGTAAATGGTGCTTTTGAAATCGGTTTTTCTCTTGTCAGTTTACCTTTTTTTCTTTCTTTTTAAAATCAAGTTGTTAACTTTTGCCAGTTAAAAATGAAGTCTGGAGGATGGAGAGGTGGCTCAGTGGTTGAAAACCTTTCTGAGACCAGTTTGCTTCTCAGCACCTACCTATGTTAGTTAGCTCCCAGCTGCCTGTAACTCCGGCTCCAGAGGATGCGGCCCCACTGTTTCCCCAGGGCCGGTGCTCATGTACACATAACGAGAAACAAAGTATCAAAAATCTTAAAAGTACTTAAAACCGAAACATTATCAGATAACAAAACAATATTGAGAGAAACCAAGCTGTTTTACAAGAAGGCTACCTGGGTTTAAAAAAAAAAAAGCTCGTGCCTCAGATGCCACAGAGGATGCCAATGACCAGCTGGTCAGGGGGCAAAAAGCACTTAGGTCTTTGGTACCAATCTTTTAATATTGTAGAATTTCACACCTGGGTAATGGCTACGCCGGATCCTGGTAAAATGGCTTCCATTTAGTCAGCCTAGAGAGCGTGCAAATCTGATGCCTGCTGCCATGTGCCATCTTGTGGTTTCATTTTCTGCCTTAATAACCAAAGTTGAGGGCATGCCTATGGTGAGGTGTTTATTGACCATGGTCCTGACTTCCCTTATTCTCTTGCCTGTCACCCTTATTCAGCTGTCTGGCGAGGAGCACCTGAGGAATTGGGGCTTGCAAGCCCGCACACTCTGTTCTACTTTACCATGCTGTGGGCAGGGACGGGAAGGTGGCGGTGACCGCAGTGCCTCATCCAGGTGTCTGGTAAAGGGCCTGGCGGCCACTGGGCTGCTCCAGGTGCACTAAAGTCTATTCTCCATTCTGCATAAATACTTGTTTTTCCAGGTCTTTTTTCGTGTATGAGCACGTTTATATGTGGGTGCGCGTGCATGTATGGGTGTGAGTGTATTTGTTCGTGCACTGAGGATCTCGGAAGTCGCCCTCCTAGCCCAACGGTAATTCACTGTGGCAGGTTCTCAATCAAGCCCAAAGCTGTTGACGGGAATGCGCTGGCGCACAGAGGATCTCGGGTTTGCCTTGTGACCTCGCGAGGCTGGGATTTCAGAAGCCACCGGCCCACCCAAGCCTTGCTGTGGCTTCTCTGGAGCGGACCTCCAGGTTTCACGCATGCGTAGTAGCGGTTTAGTGGCTGTGCTGGCTCACAGCATAATTGTGTTCTAATAATTATTTTAATGTGTGTGGGGTTTTGCCTGCTTCCATGTCCTTGCACCGCATGTGCTCACAGAGGTCAGAACAGACTGTCGGATCCCTCGGCCTGGAATTAAAGAGGTTTGTGGTACTGGGATCGAAATGCCATCCTCTGGGAGAGGTAAGAAGTGTTCTTTAACCACTGCCATCTCTCCAGTTCCGAGATAGCATAATTTTTAAGGTAATTTTTTTTAGTTGAACGTCCTCCTAAGTATAAATAATTGTGTCTGGCAGGTTTTTGTATTTATTTGAAATTTAGCATTCCTACAATTCTGATACCATAAGAATAAAAATAACCTTGGTAGTAAAGTTGTTAATGGTGAGAATAAGCCACGTGGGTGAGTGTGCTTTCGCATTTGGTATCTCTCTGTTTACAGTATCACACACAGACATACAAGCACTCAGACAAAAATACACAGACACATCGGCATGTAGGCACACACTTCCAGTCCTTGGTTCCTGAAACCTTTGTAATTTCCTCAGGGACAGAGATTGCAATAGCATGTTGGTCTTTCCCTATTTTCTGATACAGGAACTTCTAGGCACTTTGAATCACTGGGAGTGAGTGGTGAGGGTGTGTATTGATAGGTGAAGGCTGAAACAGCCCCTGCTGGGGTGTGGGCCGATTTCTAGAGCGGCATAGTACATGATTAGAAGATACAAACTCCTTTACCTTTCCGTGGGGAGAGGAGCTGAAGACTGAAGTCATGTACCCTTCTGTCCAGTGAGTTAGTCCAGGATCCCTCTGTAGCAGAACCACCGCTAACACTCTAAACAAGCCTAGGGTGGGTGAACACGTGGGGATGATGGGGTGGGATGCAGCGTACTCAGAAGGCATGGGGACGACTTCGCTTCCCACGTGCCTTATTCCTTATTTCTCTTTAACTCTTATGAGTTGGATCCTTTAGAATAAACCAGCAGTAGTAAATGAACTATTTCCCCTGAATTCTGTAAGCTTTTCTAGCAAGTATCCAAGCTGGGCAGGGCCTATTATAAGATTGGGAGGCCTGGACTTGTGGTTGACATCCTGAAGTGGTGGGAGAAAGTCTATGGCATTAGCTTGTGGAGTCGGCACTGACTCTGGGTCAATAGTGTTAGAATTAAGTTAGTAGGATGTCAGGTTTGGGGCCAGAGAAGAACACATGTGTGGTGTAGATTACCCCACCACCACCACCACCCATTTGGTATCAGAGGTCTGATTATAGATGATACCATTTTCCTATTCACCGTTTACTGTGATTCTTTGGCTTGTGCTGCAGACATCACTGCTGGTCATGTGATCCATGCCCATCCTCACCGCTGTGGATGTCATGTGATATATCAGGGTCCCCTGATGGTTGTTTCAGTGTCAGTGAATGTTAGGCTTTCTCATCCTTCTAGGAGGAGCAGCTGTTTAGTCGCATGCTTGCCCGAGAGTTGCACAGAAGCATTAACCTGCAGCCAAGCGTCTGATCCCCTGTGACAGATAAACATCTGGAGATGGCGCATGCTCAGAACCCGTGGTCTTCCAAGCCATAAGGCAGGCGTACAAGGTAATCTCCAACAGACTTCAGTACTGCAGGACCAGCTACAGACTTGTTAAGGACATCACCTCCTTTTTTGTTTCCTCTTGTTTGAGGCAGAGTGGCATATAGACCAAGTTGAGTAGAACTTGTAATCCTCCTGCCTCTACCTCCCCAGTGCTGGGATTGCAGACATTCACCACCATGACCATATAAATCATCTACTTTTATGACTTGTTAGTGTCCAAGATCTCTAATTTTTTTCTTTTTCTTTTTTCTTTTTTTCTTTCTTTTTTTTGAGACAGGGTTTCTCTGTATGTAACCTTGGCTATCCTGGAACTTGCTCTGTAGACTAGGCTGGCCTCAAACTCTTTAGAAATCCACCCGCATCTACCTCCTGACTGCTGGGATTAAAGGCCTGTACCACCACTGCCTGGCTCTGGTGATATAAGGAGACTGGCCAGACCCAAAGTCTATACATGCCAGTGACCTTTCCGACAGAATAGTCATTCTGAAGCTGTGGGGCTTCACATCAGATTTTATACTTTCCTGTCGACTACATTTTTATGCACTGGTACTACAAAAAAAAGAAGAAAGAAAAATTCATGATGAAGTTAAAACTAAAAAAACCAATTAGCATCACATCCTCTTTCATGGCATGTGTCTATTACATGGATTTCATTCTTCCTCATCACCTATTTACTCTTCATTGTTCTCCTTTCTACAGTTATACTGCACTCACCACACACACACACACACACACACACACACAGGCTGTGATCTGATATGTGGGAGAACATGCTTTTATTTTTCTTTCTGAGATTGTGAAACTTTGCTCAATATACACTTTAAGTCTATCCATCTTTCCGAGAACTTTGTGATTTCATTTATCTTTAGAGCTGACAAGGATCCTTTGTTATAAATATCAGGTTTGCATGTCCATTCACCTGTTGATGCGCAGCTAGGTTGGTTCCGTTTACTTGTTCTACAGAATAAAGTGCATGTATCTCCGTGATAGGGTATGGAATTCTCTGGGTATGTGCCTAGGGGCGAAGTCGTTAGGTTTGGTGACATACCAGACAATTTGAAACAGTGTAAGAATTTGTCTGAAATCACCAAAGACCTCAAATAGCCAATGCAGATCTAAAGAGTAAGAACCCTGCTGAGTACTTGACAATACCTGATCTCAAATTATACTACAGAGCTATAGTGATAAAGGCAGCCCAGTCCTGGCAAGGGATAGACAGATAGACCAACGGGATAGAATAGAGGACTCAAAAATAAATAACAAAGCTGTGACCACCTGTTTTTTGTCAAAGGAGGCCAAAACATACACCGGAATAAAAGACAGACTATTCAACAAATGGTGCTGACAGAACCGGATATCCACCTGCGAAGAATAAAATTTGATTCTTATCTTCCACCTTATAAAAAAATCAGTTCAAAATGGGTCAGAGATCTTAGTTTAAAACCTGGAATGCTGAAACGTCCAGAAAGCATAGAAAGTATAGTCAAAGAGTCCGGATTGATCACATACACCATCAGTCCGAGTCCAGCTGGCCTTG
>LOJH01024713.1:0-10704 GCA_001685095.1 Ellobius talpinus
GCCCTACAGCAACCTACAAATATGTAGTCAGACGGGAAGGGAAGCCTGAGAGCTTATTCTGCACTAAGTATCCTAATACAGAGCTCTTTGTTCCCAAACAATAGTATTAGTAAACTGTTGTAGAAACAAACAAAAATCACTGTGATATAACATCAAGTGCATGGATTAAAAAACCTTGTTAGAGCATTTGAGTCTGCATAACCTTTGTCAATGGGCTAGTACAAACCATATATTATATGTTTCTCATTTGTAAAATGAGAAGAGCAATACAAACCTCCTGGCACTATTGACAGAAACCTCAGGACGATGAAGAAAAGAAAACTGGTGGTGGTGGTGGTGGTGGTGGTGGTGGTGGTGTGTGTGTGTGTGCGTGTGCGTGTGTGTGTGTGTGTGCATTTGGGGGGGATGTTTAGCCAGTGATTTCTGCCTTTATTGCCATCATCGCTCTAAGTGCACTTGTGGCATGTGCTACACAGCCCAGGTGTAGTAACTCTGAAGTCAGTCCTTACTGGCCCCTCGTGGAGCCCCAGATTATCAAACTGTCTTTTCTCTAAATCCTTCTCTGTCATCTGTTGGAACCCTTTCTTCCTTTTCCAATGTCTCCTTCCTTCTCACATGTTCATATTACCATGCAAAGTTAGCATAATTAGATTTGGATTTTCTTCCCTGTTCTGGAACGTCTAGCATGGCAGGTGTTGGGGGAGGTTTGATCAGATGTTTTTGAGTTACAATGAAAACAGTGGATAGATGTGCCCTTAAGTGTGTTCACAGTGTTCGATGCTCTCCACAGAACAGATTCAGTCAGCAAACCAGAGCTGGTATAGGAAAACTTGAAGCCACCCTGTCACCACAGGCTAGGGAAGAAACCTGGCACCCAGACCCTCTCTCCAGGCTAGAGACCAGCTTTTCCAGCTTGAGATCATTGCCGTAAGCCTGGATAGCTGATTTCCTCTCTTCTGGATGACACTGCTGTTGGCTTTTCATCCTGATGTCGACCTGTGCTGATGGAGTGCACATCCATTTCACATAGTGAATATTAAGTGCAGGTGTCCAGGCCCAGTTCCCAGATGCTCATACAGCACCAGAGAGTTGATGAACAAGCACAGGACCCTATGAGAATTGTTTGATTCATCCAGTAGATATGTGCTGTGCGCTGCAGTGCATCATCTATGCTCCAATTCTGACTGTAAAATAAATAAATAAATAAAAGATAAAATAAACACTGTGAAAATAAATAAATAAATAAATAAATAAATGAAAAGAAGAAACAGAAATCTCTGGTCCTCTAAGGTTTAGGTTTGTTGGAGGAAGACAACAATAAATAAAATTATTGAATTAATTATTTAAGATGTAAAAGTAGTAAGTGCTATGGACAAAAATAGAGAGAAGGACTAGTGGGTGGGACATGTGACTTCTCTATAATGTCTTCAATTGCTTGAAGCTTAAATCTCTCTTCCTTTTTTAGGACCCCATTGCCTAATGCTTACCCCAGTCACTTCCTTTGCTGGGCAATTTGAGTGGGTGTTTCCTGACACGAGACAGGATCCTGACTGCGGTTTTGTTAGTTCAAAGAGAAGGTCATGAGCCCATATCTGGCCTCTGACAGCCTGCCTCCTTCAAACACCTTCCAATTTATTCATGACCCATCAGCAGAGATGTTTTGCAAACACTGTTTGCTCTATTTGATAGGTGTGGGGGAGGGTTGTTACCATGGTGTTGACATAGATTGACTGAGGGAACTGAGTCCTTTCCTAAAGTCTGGTTTTGGTCTGAAGGACTATGGTTGGGAGCTAGGTGTTGTACTTAGCATCCTAGATGGAATGATCAGATGCAAAGAACTTTCATCCTTGGCTGTTCCCTCTTTATTTAGAGGCGCTCGAATGTCCTTGTATCAGTTGTGGATAAAAGTTTACATTTGCTTAACTGTTGTCTTAGAAATAGATTAATTGCTTAGCTTTAAAGAGTTCCATCAGCAAGAATGACATGGAAGGGAATTTCAGGTTCCTAGGAAAAGAGGTCAAGGAGTTACTTGGAATAACACCAACTGCCAATCAACAAAATGTGATTAGGCCATCTAGTGAGCTGGGCTGGCAGGAATCCAGCATATTCCTTTTCTTTGAGTCAGGTACTCTTGGGTAATCGAAACTGGCTACAGTCTCCAAAGGGGACAAGCACTCTGCTTCTCTTTGCTGTGGAGGCTCTTTACCTTGACAGCTGGATGAGCATCCGCTTGTCCATTTCTGTTCCTTACATCTGTAACTCTTCTTTTATTTCAGTGATTGACTTACTTGCACCTGCTTGGCTTTTTATCATCATCTGTCACTATCATTCAACTCTGTAACCTGTGTGTGATACTGGTGTCTTGTTTTAATTTTAAAAAAAGCAGTATATAAAAAATAATCCAAATATTCTTGACATAATACTAAGAACAATTGTGGGTGGTTTAATGGATGTTTCTATGTGATCCTTGGCTATAGTTGATCTGAATCCATCATAATCAACCTATTCAGTAGATTGGGCAAGAAATATAAAAATTCTGAAAAGAAACAAGTTTTGTATTTGCTTTTCTGTGATCTTAGATTATCTCCTTGCTCAAGTTCTATGGAAGTATGCTAGAGGGGTATGTAAGGAAGATGAAATAAAACTAGTCAAATGATGAAGAAAAAGACCCTGGGCAGAAAGAGACAATAGGGCACAAAAGGAACTGCCTTGTATGTAACACCGATTCATATCCTAATGAGTATTTGCATTTGGTATTAATTTAATGGAGACAGAAACTGAAGCCCCGAGAGTTCCTTCCAGCTGCATCATTGCCAATAAGTTACATCAGTGTTTTGTAGCCACTGATTTCACAAATTATTGTGCTGTCTCCTTTTGAAAATCACTGTGATGTTTTCTGGTCACCTCAGAAGCCCCTCACTGCCCCTCCTCTCTTTTTGTTGATACGGATCATGATGATGGATTTGTACAGATCCATCTGCCTTTCCACATCCGTTAGCCTTCTGGCTAAGAACAGTGTCAGATATGGGCTACAGTAGGGATGGAGGGCAGAGCTTTTGTTGGCGGACCTGAGATTGCCCTGACAGTGTGTGTACACAGGAAGTGGTTGCCAGGCAATTGCTAAAGGCTAAGGCGTGCAGGGCAGCTGTCTCTAGGAACATGCCAGCTCTTGTGCTGTCGTTGATGCTTGTCTGCTTCAGTGTCTAATCCATAAGAGAAAAATCCATGCTGCTTGGCCTTCCAGGAGATTGATGCTAATGCAGTCCTTCTTGCTCCAAAGGGGGTTCTGAACGGTTAGTTCAAACAGAAATACAACTATTGTCAACAATTTCTTTACCCTATTACTCTCTGAACCAGACCAGGGTTTAATCTTCATTCAAGAGTTCACTATGTGTGACTTTCACCAAGTATGCCTGCCTAGGCCTCAGTTATCCCACTTTGAATATAGAGTTATATTTTGCATATGGAGTTAACCTGTTTAAGCTTCATATATCTCATTTTAATGTGGAGTTGTTGTCAGGGTACCAAAAAGTTCCAGAAGGGTGCTAGTTGCCTACATTGTCATGGAAGCCTTAACACACTAAGAGGGCATAACAAGAAGTGGTTCTTGATATTGTAAATAACTGAAACCCATAAAAAGAAAACTTAACATGATGTCTACAGCAGTGTTTACATATGGAATGACTTAGTCTCAGGAGGTTGACTATGAGTTGCTATCATGCTTTTAAAAATATGAGGCTCAGTAGGAAAAAAATGGCTAGTCTTTACACAGAAAGCAGTCTGTAGTAGTTCAGAGATAAGCCAGTGTTGTCTTCTCAGCAAGCAGGAAAGACTGCATCCTGGAGCTCAGAGATCAGATTTTAAAGGGTCTGCAGCAGAACCTAGTCATTGGCTACAGAGAAAGAAGCGAGAGAAAGAACAATAAGGAATTTTCAGGTGGTTGAAAATATCTTCATTGCTTTGTAGAAGTTAGCTCTGACTGAAGCATGGAAAGTGGAGTACTAGATTTGACAGCAATTTGGACAGAGTTGTTAATATATCAGACATAGAGACAGATAACAGTCTTGACTCTTCTGGTTAATCTTTCTTATATTTTTAGGCTCTCAAGATGCTTTGCATAGAACATCTCAGCACTACAAAGGCTCTCTTCTTTCTAAATGTTAGCTGTCTGATCTTTAATTTGTCTACCTGCCAGCCTTCGAGCTCCTTTAAAACTCAAATCTTATTATAGTCTGGAATCCACAGCCAGTCCCACAGTCAATTCAACACTAACCCAGTTGAGAGAGCTATCTGAAAAAAAAAATGACACCACATTGCAACCAGCTGCCTCTTCAAGAGGATCTGTTTCCATTCCTATCAAGGCCAAGGCCTCCATACTCCAGAGTCCTGTCTCCCTCATTCACTGCTTTCAGCACACTAGTGTCTCGGTGGATCTAGACACACTGAGCCAATTATTGTCATTATTAGCCCTTCAACATTTGTAGTTGGCTGGAATCCTCTTCCTGTAGGTATCTACAAGACTTGATCACTTCCGTCCCTTTGGACTTTCCTCAACAATTACCTCACCTTTGAGCACCTAAATAAAATCAGGCATGCCTCTTGTGCATGCACATCAGTATACAGTCTGTTCTTAAACTGATTCTTTTCTGCTCCACTATGACACATTTTAATAGCCAGTATTTATATTTATTTATCTCTTACCTCTGAACTAGAAAATAAATTAATGAAGACAGAGATCTGTGCTTTAGTCACTGGTGAATCCTCGGGACAGCAGAGAAGAAGTGATTGCAAAATTCATATTAAACACCCAAGTGTTTGTGGCCTAAGTGGACCCACAAGCTGGAATTAGACCTTTCATTCCTCTAGCTAGCTGCCTGAATATCACTTCACTGTAGGCAAAGACTCCCAATCCACACAAGATCTGCAATGACTAAGCAGGTGGAAAGACTGACTAGGAACTTTTGCATGCTTTGAATATACAGATTTCTATTTATCATTCCTTTATTTAAATTAGATGTCTCCAAACCTGTTTTTATTTTTAGTGTGTGAAAAATGTAAAAAAAAGTCATCTCTCATCATTTATAAGCTAGAAGGGATCTTGGCTACAGAAGGATCCCAAAGGTCTGCTGCTATGTGGTGGGTGATGGATTCTGCCAGACCTTGCTGTGGTTTTATCTACCAGCCATCCATAACAGACATGGGTCAGAAAACCTAGGCCAAAGTGAAGTGACTTAGAGCCAGATTGGAAAAATGAGGACATCTGCCTTCGGTTTAACTTTCTACAGGTAACACAGAGTTCTGCCTAGGACCTCTTTTCCATCCATGCTTTATGGATACAATAAATGGTCCTTCCCTGAGGCATTCCAGATGAATGTTATAGACCTTCTCTTGCATTGACCCCAAATCCCAGGCTTTGGAGGCAGAGGTGATATGAGGTTTCAGCTGAGTTTTGCATGAGCTAGTGGGTGAATTTAGGACCTTGGTGGCCCAGTCAACAATTTCACTTTTACCATTCTTTGTGTTGCTCAATGTCTTTGTTGCCTTGTCCTTGACTGCCAAAAGTTCTTCATTATATGTATATTTCGTGGTCACAGTTTTTATGCTACATGAGCTAATTTAGATGGAATCATTACTCGTGCATGTTCTGGTCACTTGAGCTCACTATAGAACTAATGTCTGTTTTGGAACAATCTGGAAAGTATGTATTGACACTGAGAAGAACGTTTTATGGCTGTTTTCACGGCCCTCCTGGCTTTGCCACACAGCTCAGCCCAGGCCGGGTTATCTCTTGTTTCTGCTGCACAATGTCTGCAGCTTCCCAAGCAGGCTGTGTATCCAGATGTGGAATGCTGTGCTTGAAGAGCCATGTGATCAGCTGAGCACCTATCAGGAGCCCAGACTTGCCGAAATTGGGGTGGGGAGGGTGCCCTAAAGAAAACATGCTTTTAAAAACTGTATTTAAAATGTAGAAATACTGCATTTTCAGTAAAAAAATACTTTTCCCTCACAAGAACAAATACTCTTGAGCTTTTATTGCCAGCAAGCTTGAAGATTTTTGCTTCCAAGGAAGCTTGGAGCAGTGGGATGTGATTTTACGAAATAAAATAAAGGTGTACTCCAGGATATAAGATAATCAACGTGCCTTGTATTCAGAGGCTTTTCTCAGAATCTGAGTTTCAAGATGTGTATCTTAATAAGATGGTTTTCTCAATGAAATAGTTTCCAAAGATAATGTACCAACTCAAATGTAAAAGAAAATCCACTTGAACAGTCAGGAAGAAATTATTTAGTGCTTCAAAAGTTTCGCTTTCTGTTTACTGTTGGTTGTTAATGTGCATCAGTGTGTGCTCAATAGAGCTGCACTGTAATGGGACTTGTCATTTCCAGGGAGTCATTGTGTGTCTTGCTCTGTGAATAGGACTCCACATAGAAAATCCACCGAGAGACTGAACTGTAAATTTTACAGATGATTGTTTAGTCACTGGTAGAGTCTTAGAATAATGATTCCCTGGAGATTTTGTGATGGCTAAACATAAAGTAATATGAACAAGTTATTAATGATGATTTGCTACTAATTATGTGATTTCTTTTCTTCCCCCTCCTCCTGATCCCTCCTTCCCCCTTTTTTTACTATTAGGTTGGGACATTTGGAAGTCTCATTGTACAACATGCTGCGATTAAATCTCTCACCGACTGTTTCAATGGGATTTCGTCTGGTAGCTATGGTGGCTCTCTTGTTTTCCCATGTTGACCATATAACTGCGGAAGCAGAGTCGGAAACAGGAGGAAATGAAACCACTGAATGTACTGGCTCGTATTACTGCAAGAAAGGGGTGATTCTTCCCATTTGGGAACCCCAAGACCCATCTTTTGGGGATAAAATTGCTAGGGCAACTGTGTATTTTGTGGCCATGGTCTACATGTTTCTCGGAGTTTCCATCATTGCCGACCGGTTCATGTCCTCCATAGAAGTCATCACATCTCAAGAAAAAGAAATAACCATAAAGAAGCCCAATGGGGAGACCACCAAGACTACAGTAAGGATCTGGAATGAGACGGTATCAAACCTGACCTTGATGGCTCTGGGCTCATCTGCTCCCGAGATTCTCCTTTCTGTCATTGAAGTATGTGGCCATAACTTCACTGCAGGGGACCTTGGTCCCAGCACCATCGTGGGAAGCGCTGCCTTTAACATGTTCATCATCATTGCGCTTTGTGTTTATGTGGTCCCTGATGGAGAGACAAGGAAGATTAAGCATTTGCGTGTGTTCTTTGTGACAGCAGCCTGGAGCATCTTTGCCTATACCTGGCTTTATATAATTCTGTCTGTCATCTCTCCTGGTGTTGTGGAGGTCTGGGAAGGATTGCTCACTTTCTTCTTTTTTCCCATCTGTGTCGTGTTTGCTTGGGTAGCAGACAGGCGGCTTCTCTTTTACAAGTATGTCTACAAGCGATATAGGGCTGGCAAGCAGAGGGGGATGATTATTGAACATGAAGGAGACAGGCCAGCTTCCAAAACTGAAATTGAAATGGATGGGAAAGTGGTCAACTCTCATGTTGACAATTTCTTAGATGGTGCTCTGGTTTTGGAAGTCGATGAGAGGGACCAAGATGATGAGGAAGCAAGGCGTGAGATGGCAAGGATTCTAAAGGAACTTAAACAGAAGCATCCGGAAAAAGAAATTGAGCAATTAATAGAATTAGCCAACTATCAAGTCCTAAGTCAGCAGCAAAAAAGCCGAGCATTTTATCGGATTCAAGCTACTCGCCTGATGACTGGAGCTGGCAACATTTTAAAGAGGCATGCCGCTGACCAAGCAAGGAAGGCTGTCAGCATGCATGAAGTCAACATAGAAGTGGCTGAAAATGACCCAGTCAGTAAGATCTTCTTCGAGCAAGGGACATACCAATGTCTAGAGAACTGTGGTACCGTGGCTCTCACCATTATCCGCAGAGGAGGCGACTTGACCAACACTGTGTTTGTTGATTTCAGAACAGAAGATGGCACAGCCAATGCTGGGTCTGATTATGAATTCACTGAAGGGACTGTGATCTTTAAACCTGGGGAGACCCAGAAGGAGATCAGAGTCGGCATCATTGATGATGATATCTTTGAAGAGGATGAAAACTTCCTTGTGCATCTAAGCAACGTCAGAGTCTCTTCTGAAGTTTCAGAAGATGGCATACTAGAAGCCAATCATATTTCTACTCTTGCTTGTATTGGGTCCCCCTGCACTGCCACTGTGACCATTTTTGATGATGACCATGCAGGCATCTTTACGTTTGAGGAACCAGTGACTCACGTGAGCGAGAGCATTGGCATCATGGAGGTGAAGGTTTTGAGAACATCCGGAGCTCGAGGAAATGTTATTGTTCCCTATAAAACCATTGAAGGAACAGCCCGAGGAGGAGGGGAGGACTTTGAGGACACGTGTGGAGAACTTGAATTCCAGAACGATGAAATTGTGTAAGTTACGTGTGTGTGTGTGTGAATATTTTTATGCATGTGAGCATCCATGATTTTAACAAATGGAATTCAAGGAACCATAGTTATCAAGTTATATTCCTTTCAAAATAACAGATCTCTCATGGGTGTTTCTTTTCAATATGCACTATACACAAGATCTTAATTTCATTTTTTTATTTTTGCCTTTTACATATTTTGTATAAATTGCAGGGCATGATAAAATGAATTTGTAGCACAATTTAATAGATTACTTGAGATGAGTTGAAAATTTTTATTCCATTATAAATCGCACAGAGTACTTATGTGTGTATGCATAACACATAAACATTGAAAACAAATGTTCAATAAACCACAAAACTTTCTAACTCCATTGCTGTGCACAAATCTGGAAAAGCCCAAAACTGAAATACCTCTGAGACTATCTTGGCTACCAGGCATGACTGAATGTTTCTCTAACTTTTATTTGATATGTATCATGAGAATATATGATAATGCATCTACTTGAAGGCTAATGTTGAATCATGACATATGATCAGTCCTGCTTCTTAAACTGGATGCCAATTTATTTATTTATTTGCCAGTCTGGTTTTATTTTCTGTGATTATGCAACCCTTTTTACCCTAGTGTTATAAAATAGAGTCAGAAATAAGTTTTCTACCAAGCATTCTCACTGATGAGGAGTGAGACGGAGACAAAGAAATGGCTAGCGATTGACTCTTCTCTCTTCCTTATTAATGCTTAACCCTGTCATGGTGCCTTGCTGTAATACTGAGTAGTCAGTTATGAAATGATTGTTCTATCAAGAGCTGCTATTGAGAGAACAAGGTCTCCTGCCTAGTCTTGGAGGCAAATTTGTATTCAGCCACCCAGAAGGACAAAATAGAGGACATGGTAGTATCTGCAGTACATCAAAGGACCTTATCATGAATAACAATGTTGACTGAAGTGCTGGTAATTTATGAAATTAAGGAAGGAAAAATATGTTCATGTGATGAATTCTAAAACTGGTTAAAGTTGGAGCTACCAACAGGTAACATGTTTAAACAGCAAGTATATGTTCACCAAGAATGACATTCCTCCTACAGAGTCTGCCAAAAAAAGAAAGCAAAAATATGGGGATGGGTAGGGGGAGTAGGTTTCCCTTGTATGACTTTCTGGGGTCTGTAGATTACTTTGATGTTGTACAATAGAAATGAGTGGTCTTTGAATTCAATTACATATTGAAATTAAAGGAATGAGGGATTATGCTTATCAGAGGTGGGCGGTGTTTGTGTTAGTATCTGTTCTATGTTGTTAAGATTCTACCTACTGAGATGTATTTTATTGGTAAATGAATTTTATGGAAATAGAATTTAGTAGCAATATATATTACACACCAAAGAAAAATTTTCTTCCAGGGACTTGCTTTGACTATGATCATTCCCAGATTAGTTCACATCTGGTTCTTTTCTCTACTTCCTGTTTTCCCCCACTAAGTTTTCTAATAACTTTAGTTATAGACAACTCTTGTAATCCCTGTAAAATTTTAATGAACTCTGAAGGTAGTCCTTAACCCGGTCAAAGCTGACAAGTGTTTTGTTTACTTGCTTGACACAGGATGCTTTCTCATAAGGAGAAAGCAACTTTCTCCATACATTCTAGAGTTAATCTTGTTCTTTCTACTCTATTACTGAGTTCTTTTTTTTCCCAAGCCGTAGATAAGCAATCTTCTGTTTGGTGGCATAAGCAGAAGAAGGTCTCAAAAGTTCTGACTGACAGGGATTAGATGGAATAACATTTGGCCAAGCTTTATTGAAAACATCCATTCATTGCAATTAAATTGATTTTATTCTTGCTAAGGGAGGACTATGGTCAAACTCCATCTTTACAAATTGATGTTTCCTTTGACATTTTGTAAGAATTGGTGGAACTGGTGAACCTTCATAAGAATTGGTACTTTTATTTCTTTGTGTATGTGTATGCAAGCATATGCTTGCATGTGGAGGACAGAGGCCAATGACATGGGTGTCATTCTTCAGAAGTATTCTATCGGGTTTTCTGAGACAGTCTCTCACTTTTCTGTGACTTACTGGCTAAGGTATGCTTACACCAGCTGGCTGGACAGCAAGCATGTGCCCAAGGATCCACCTGTCTCCACTTCCCCAGGGCTCTGATTACAGAGTGATGAGAATCAAATTCAAGTCCTCAGGCCTCTCTCTCTCTCTCTCTCTCTCTCTCTCTCTCTCTCTCTCTCTCTC
>LOJH01024714.1:5581-19409 GCA_001685095.1 Ellobius talpinus
CCAAAAAGCAGAAAATGAAACCATGGAATGTTCAGCCCTAACTGGAACATACAACACACACACACACACACACCCACACACACACCCCCTCCCAAGGCTTAGGGATCATATGGAAGAAGGGACTAAAACAGTATAAGAATCAGGCCATGGATGACTTCTAGACACAGAAGAACAGTAGCACATATGAGTTATACATATGTAAAGACACAAGCCCAACAAAGACCCAATCGCAGCATGGAGGGCAGAGCTGTGAATGAAGTCCCAGGCCTAGCCAAGGAGCTATCCACAAATGATAGCTAGCTGCTGGAAGGGGTGGTCAGTGTTCTTTTGAGTGTACCCCTAGTGAACTGACCATGCTCTAGTGGAAAGCAACTCACCCAAGAATATTTGCACAGCACTAACTGGTCTTGATGGGTTTAAAAAGAAAATGAACATAAATTTGGGTGGGAAGGGGAAAGGGTGTGGATTTGAGAAGAGTTGGGGGAATATTATTAAAACATGTTCTACAAAATTCTCAAAGAATAAAGTATTTTTAAAAATAGATCAGACTTCTCTGAGTTTCCAGGCAGTTTCACACGGGACAACTAACTGTTCTGGGCAGCTTGTAAGCTCAGTCACTGCGGTGGGCATCAAGAGTGTATTGTCTCAGGTTTGGCAAGTGTGCGTTCACAGAAAAGCCAGCCCTGGCCAAGTTTTCATACTCAAAAGACAGTGCTCTTTGAGTCAAGTTGGCTGGGGTGGATCCTCTTTTTAACTTCTCTTTGCCAATTTCTCCTTTTCCCTTGGATTCCCCAGTTTGAAGCTCAGCTTTTGTTTTCCCATGAGACAGTTGGTCTTGTCCTTAGCCATTTGCTGAGCTGTCATCAATGTCAAACACTCTTCTAAGACATAAAAGTTTCTAAGTCATCTAAGTTTTGCACATAGCTTCATCTGATCTGTTTCCCTTTGAAGCTGGACCTGTTGTTCTGGGCTCTTCTTGCCTAACTCCACACTGAGAGCCCCTTCTTTGTATATTCTAGTTGCTCCTCCAGAGAGTCCAAGACTAGGCTGTGTTTAACTGTATACTTGTTTCCCTTGTGGGCAAGAGTTCTCTTACTTTTTTAAATCCCCAGTGTTGTTTTGTTTTTTGTTTCCTCTAGTGCTGCGTCTCTAGGAAGAATATTTCAGGTAGTCTTCAGCTTGTGTTCTCCCCAGCTCTAAACATGGAATCCTTTCTGGAAGTTTTTTTTGTCGTTGTTTCAAGGTTAAAATAAGCATTTGGAGCGATTGGGTTTTTAAGCATCAGGAGAGGTTGCTTCTAAGTTCACAGAATGGCAACTCCAAGATGACTCACCTGGAGACTTCACATAGCTTCCCGTCAGATTGCACATGAAGTCAGAATCCTTTATTTGGTTGAGAAGTGATTCCTATCGTGACAGTGGATCCTTCCAGAAAAATAATTATCTGTCTGAAAAGAAATTGTAGGAGCTGGTGCCAGAACACTCTTATCCCCGGATATATTTAGGTTTGTTTGGTAAGTGGTTTTGTTGTTTAGGTTTTTCATTTGAGATAGGATCTCACCATGTAGTCCTGGCCAACAAGCTCGGAGACAAAGCTGACCTCAAATTCAGAGACCTATCTGCTTCTGCCTTCCAAATGCTACGATTAAAGACATGCACTCAGACTCGTTCATACCTACCCACACATTGTATTTTACATATTTTTGGAGAAAATAGAACTTTTATATTTTCTCCCAATTTCTAGCTCATACTCTCTTTTCTCAAATGTCTATTAAAATAGAACTTTAAAAGCTCAGCATTTCTTCTTAGATATTTGAGGCATTGACCTAACAAATCTTTCTGCCTAATAACAAACACACATGCACTTCCTGCTTTTTCTTCTATGTACCTTCATGATTCTAGGTATTTAGGTCTATGATCCCTCTTAAGAGTTTCCTCCAGCCGCCTAACTTTGACAGCTGACACGTCTCAGCCTCATTTTAAGTGGGTGAAGTTTAAACTGCTTGCTTAGGTACACTTCCTTTCTTGTCTAATATACCTTTTAGAGCAGTTTTCCATTCATAGTAAAACTAAGGGCCCAGTCCACATGCATGCACGGCTTCCATCACTGTCAATACTGCACTGACTGTTCTGTAGTTTGTAGTAGTTTACATGGAGTTACATGACATCACATGTTCAGTTTCCATTAGGGTTCACTCATTGTGTTACACTTTAGTGACCTTTGACAAATGTGTAATGTCTATATGTCCCATCACAGCACCATACAAAATACTTTCCGTCTTCAAACCCTCTATCTTCCCGTCCCCACCACTCATCTTTTCACTGTGAAGTTTTGCCTACTTCAGTTTGTCATGCAAATGGAACCATATGGTGTGCAGACTTTAAAGACTGTCTTAATACTTCATTTCTCTTAAATTTTATTACATTTTGAAAAATTTTGTGTGTATGGGCTGGGGGAGCAAACACCATGTCTTGTTTCACATGCAGGAATCAGAGGACAACTTGAGAGAACTGGTCCTCTTTCCACCATGTAGGTCTAAGGGATCAGGTTTCAGTCATCAGGCTTGGTGGCAGGTGCCTTTACCTGTTGAACTATCTTGCCAGTCCCCTTTTCTTATTTTGCATGTGTAATAAATGTGTGCATAGATGTGTGGGTCTTGATCCTACGCATGAGTCCTGGGGTCAGGGAAGGCTGTGGTTCTCCTCTATCACACCAGCGCTTCTCAACCTTCCTAATGCTGTGACCCTTCAATACAAGTTCCACATGCCGTGGTGAATCCCCAATCATGAAATTTCATTGTTACTTAGCTAATTTTGAACCATAATGTAAGTATCTGATATACAGGATATCTGATATAGGACCCCAAAGAGGCAGAGACCTATAGATTAAGAACCACTGATCTACAATCCTTTGACGCAGAGGCTATCTTTTGGCACTCGCTTTGGGCAGCCAACAAGTCCCAGAAATTCTCAGGTCTCTGCTCTCCATAGTTCTAGTGCGATAGGTGTGCAGGAGAGCAAATACAGCTTATCACCTGGGTTCTGGGATCCAAACTAAGTGTTGAATAGCAAACAGCACTTAGCTATTTTCCAGACTGGTGATACCTTTTGATTATTTGTTTGAATGATACTGTACTGTCCAGATGCACCACCCTTTACTTACACACTCACCTACTAAAAGACATCTTGGTTGCTTTTGAGTGTTGGCAATTTCTAACAAAGCTGTAAATCTCCACAGGCACTTTTGTGAGATGTACGTCTTAAATTCATTTGGGTAAATTCATTCACTAAGGAGCATAGTGGCTGTATGCTCACTTTTCAAGGAAACTACCAAACCAAAGTGGAGCTATACCATACTGCTCTCCCATCCCTGAATGAGAGTTCCTATTGGACCATATCCCTCCAACATTTGGGTGCTTTCAGAGGGAGAGAAGAGGGAAGAAGAAAGGCTGGAATGTTTGCACAGTAAGAAATTTAATAATCAATGAAAAAGCATGACATTTTAGCAAATTACCATGCAGCAAAATACTAAGCCCAGAATTCTGATTTTTAGACCTATGGCAATGCTACAAGAGGCAAGTTCTAGGCACTATACATGGGCCACTTCACCTACGTACTTATGAGTTCTTTCTTGAAATAACAAGTGTCACCAAAGACAAGAGGAAAAGAACTGAAAGCAAGAGCAAGTGGGACAAAACCTGCAACTACTGACATGAATGAGAAACGGGAGTCTTAGGAAATTTGCTGCAATTTTATTTGGTTAATTTTTAAAAACCCAATTTTTAAAAGACAGAGAGCAATAGCTTGATCAGATGCTACACCACATTGTAGAAATGTCGGTAGCAGTGGAGAGCCACAGCCCAACACACCCTTCCCTTTTGGGGACCTCCATCCAGGAAAAACCGGATTATTAACTATACAGGAGAAAATTTCAGGATGAGCCAGAACGAAGCATAGTCAGCAAGTTTATTAAGACATAGCTACCACATGGCTCAGATTCAAGTGCAGGCATTAACGAGAGCCACACTAGCTGTTCCCACAGTGGCTGCATACACGATTCTGGCTTTCTATGTTACCTTCCCCCAAGACAGGAACTTACAGGGTTGAAAGATTAAGCAGTTTAAATTTTAAGAAAAGGTTAAAAATTAAGGGGAAGGTTACACATTGGTTTACTTTTCTTATTTTACAGAATTTCCTTTTGAGCTGGGCGGTGGTGGCACATGGGAGGCAGAGGCAAGGGGAGCTCTGTGAGTTCAAGGCCAGCCTGGATAACAAGAGCTAGTTCCAGGACAGCTAGGACTTTAACACAGAGAAACCCTGTCTCAAAAAACAAAAAAACAAGCCAACAAAAATTATTTCCTTTTGTAAGTGAAATTGTAGGGTTTTGTCTGTTGCTTTGGTGTGCCTGTTTAGAAGATTTGAGTGGAGGGCTGATATGGTTAGAGTTGAGGCCACAAACACTATAGCCCTGAGGAAGCTGCTTTAACATGCATATTTAAGATACCTTTAGAAATACAAGCACTATCTCGGTAGGCAACAGCAATTTTAGCCAGTTGTATTAAAGTTGCAGCTCTCAACCAGATTTCAGTGCAAAGGGTTTCTTTCCCTTTGCATGCATGAAAATTTTTCTATCTTGCTTGAAAACCATGATAAAATGAGCACAGTAATGAAATGTGAACTGTACTGACTACTAATGGAAGAGAACACACACAGGCAGATCGATGTGTACATGAATTTATCTAAAAAAAGACAGTTTATGAAATGGTTGAATTATTTGAACCTCTATTTGTCTGAAGGCTTTCCAATTTGAGATTTTTTTTATTTATTTACTTATATATTTGGCAAGTGTTAAATTTATCTGAAACTTAATCATTCTGAGACTTTTTTGATGAAGTAAATCATCCATAAATAACAATTACCAGGTTTAACTCAAGAAAGAGTAGCGAGTCTAACAAAACTAAAAATCCTGAAACTAAAGTCTCAGTAATATAAAACACCTGACATGAGTCTTGGTGGGCCTTTAATTAACTGCCCTGTTGAACGCAGCAATAATGGAATGTGACCATCACTTTCTTAACCTGAGGTAGAGCCCAGTTCTCCTACCCAAGGCTCACACTATCCTGGGCTGTCTTAGTTACAGTTTTCATTGCTGTGAAAAGACACCATGACCACAGAAACTTATAAAGCCCAGAGGTTTGATTAATAGTTGTTATGATGGGAAGTACGGCGGCACACAGGCAGACATGGTGCTGGACAGGTAGCTGAGAGTTCTACATTCAAATCCGCAGGTAAAGCTACACTAGCCCTGCCTTCAGTATTTGAAATCCCAAAGCCCCACCTCAGTGACACACTTCCTTCAACAAGGCCACACCTCCTAATACTACTACTCTTTGCTGACCAAGTATTCAAATATGAGTCTATGGGGGCCATTCCTATTCAAACCACCACAATGGGCAGAATGCAGTTTTCATGGCCACCTATCCCAATGAATGAAGACTGGAGGCTTAGAGCCCTTGGTTTTTGTTTGCTTGGATTTTTTGTTTTTGCCTATATGCCCTTTATGTTCCTTGAGTCAATAGAACATTTAACTCAAAGTGTGGTTGTGAATGCTCTCCCTCAGGACCATTTGGCTCTTTTCTACACATCTCCATCCAAGGACTATAGTGCATCTCAGTTCTCCCAGAGAACACAGCCCAGTGCTGGTTTTTGAACAGACTTTTTTTTTTTTTTGGTCTTAACACTTAGCTGCTCACATTGACTCGTAAGTTATCTTTTAAACTTACATTTCATACCTAACACTGTACTATAATTCCCTACTCTGTTTTCACTAACTTACATCTGTTTTATATGCACTTAATTCAGCCTTTTTTCCTCTTGTAATGTCTCAATTTCTTTCACTATTTTTGGTTTGTTGCTTTTGAGATAGGGGCTTTCTTCTGTAGCACAGCTGTCCTTGAACTCATGGCAACACTCCAACCTCCATCTCTGGAGTACTAGGATTATAGGTTTAAGACTTGATGCGCAGCTGATGTTATGTACTTGCTATAAATGCATGAATTTAGCTGTCTAAGATAGTAGTAGGATCATAAATTCAAAGACAGCCTGGGCTACTTAGAGATCTTGTCTCAAAAATAAAACTGAATGCACAACTTTAAGCTGTACACTGCAGGATCTAAGATGATACGTTTTCATTATCACCCAAAATATCTTCTAATTTTCTGTATGGCTTCATTTCTTTTCAGTATTTACTTTTTAAAACAATTCTTTTAATTTTACATGACTGAGTATTTTGCTTGCATATATGTATATCATCTAAGTGCTTGATGTCCAGAGGCCGGGAAGTGGTGTCTGAAACTGGAGTTACAGATAGTTGTGGGGCTACATGTGGGTGCAGGGAACCACAACTGAGTCCTATAACAGCAGCAAATGATCCTATCTGATGCACCATGTGATTTCCAATCCACGCAATTAGAACTGTAATACCTAAGTTTTAAGTAGTTAGGAACTTTGCAGGGTTTTTTCCTCTAACTCGATCCCACTGTCTTGTTTTTGTTACTGGTACAAGGCTGTGATCAATTTTAGCAAATATTTAAAAATATAATTAAAGAGTATCAGGTGGGGAGAGGAGAGCTCAGTCAGTAAAGTGCTTGCCATACAAGCATGAGGACCTGAGTTCTGATCCCCAGCACCCATGTAAAAAGTAGGGAATGGCAGTATGTGCCTATAATCCCTGAGCTGGTGAGGCAGAGATAGGAAAATCCTTAGGGATAGCTGGCCAGCTAATCTAGTAGCATCCATAAACGCCAGGTTCAATGACAAACTCTGTCTCAAAAAAACAGGATGGAAAGCTATTGAGGACTCCTTAAGATTTCTGGCTAAAACATAATACCCATATAGGTGAACATACACAAAAGAGGTTTATTGCTGAATAAATGTGCAGTGTTCAGACAGGCATAGTAGCATAAACCTGACATCTCATCTTATACTGGGTATAAGCAGGAGGATCAGGAGTTCAAAGTTAGCATCAGCTACATTGTTGTAGGATAAGCCTTCTGTAAGCTCTGAAAATATGTTGTTCTCATTGGTTGATGATAAAAGTTGCTTTGACCTATAACAAGGCAGAAAAACTAAACGGGGAAAGAAGGGCATCATTGAGAGACAGCCTCTGGAGGAACAAGATGTATTTAGAGCAGAGTAAAAGGCACAAGACACGTGGTAAAACACAGGTTAATAAAAATGGGTTAATTTAGAAAAGCTAGTCAGTAATAAACCTGAGCTGTTCAGTTAAGCATTTTGTAATTACTGAATAATTATTTAGAAGAGGCTGCAGACCAGGCAGGACAGAAAGCCTCTGTTTACACTACATAATGAATTCAAGGTCAGTTTGGGTTACTGAGATTCTGTTTAAAGAGGGCAAGAAGCTGGAGATGGCCCAGGGGTTAAGAGCCCTTACTGCTCTTGTAGAGGACCTAGAGTCAGTTCCTAACACCCACAATAGCTACAACAATCTGTAACTCCAGTTTCAGGAGCTCTGGATCCCTTTTATGGTTTCCTCAGTCACCAGATACACAAGCGGTGTACAGGCAAACACAAGAAAAAGTCTTACAGAATACATATGCACACACACACACAAACAGTGGTGTTTAAGTTAAACTAGGCTGAATGATAATTGTTCAGATTTTCTGCTTATCTACTCTAGAAAAAAAGTGGTTAAAATATTTTCCCCAAATTACACTTATCAATGTATCAGTAGGATAAAAAGCATTTATGCTTGTTTTTATTCATTAGTTCACATATCAACTGATAGGATTAACATACAACCTTCATTCCACTATTCACTGAATCCCATAAATATCTTGCCTAATAAAGTTTTGTATAAACACCTTGCCAATTTCTTTTAGAAAAGTTAGAGCACCTTAAGAAAGGGAGTATTATGGTCTTCAGATCCAAGGAATATGTGCCACCATTAGCAGGGCAGGTATGGGGCAAGATAGACGGTTCGTCATACTGCATCCACAATCAGGAAACAAAGAGTGATGAATGCCTGTGCTCAGCCAGTTTCCCCTTTCAATGCAGTCTTGGATCTCAGCCCACAGAATGGATTAGCTAATTAATCCCTTAGAGATGCCCCTAGCCTTGAGATGTTTCCATAGTAATTCTGCTTCAGAGTTTCTAATACTTTCTACACGACACTCTAAAGAATAGAGCATATTGGTAAGGAAAAGCAATTGGTAAGGATAATGCCAAGTTACTAAAGCAATTAAAATGGAACCTGGCTAAAATAAAAATTAGTAAAATACAGTAAGTTTATTACATGAAGAACATATCCTAATACTGCATTAATGTATTTAAAACCAGGTTGCTTTTAAACTCAGTCTGTGAATACAACTGGCATATACTTAAATACATTTGGCCTGCTAACACTGCCTCACTACTTTAATATTTCAGATGCATTCATGGTCCTCATGAGGTAGAAAATATTTGGGTAAATTGAGGGACACTTATACACCCCAGACCTTAATAACCCAGTGTTAGCTACTTCTGCAAGGGAATAGCTCTAAATAGATGCTAAGTACTGATACAGTATCTTTGCATGTGTTTCCATCTCAAAAATGACAATCCCCTGTGCTGGATACTTCAACTTGAAATAGGCTAAAGTCATTTGAGAAAGGAACCTCAACTGAGAAAATGCCTCCATAAGGACAGGCTGTAGGCAAGCCCATGGGGTATTTTCTTGATATTGCATGAAGGAGGGCCCAGACCACTGTAGACGGTACCATTCCCTGGCTGGTAGTTCTGGGTTCTGTAAGAAAGCAGGCTGAGCAAGCCATGTGAATAAACCAGTAAGCAATACCCCTATGGCCTTTGTAACAGCTCCTGCCTCCAGATTCCTGCTCTGCTCGAGTTCCTACCCTGACTTCCTTGGATGATGAACTGTGATGTGGATATGTAAGCCAAATAAACCCCTTCCTTCCTAAGTTGTTCTGGTCGTGGTTTCATCACAGCAACAGTAAACCTAAATAAAACACCTCTCAAAGAATTCAGTGAGTCCCATTTTATGCAAGGAACCTGAATCACGGTGCGATTAAATAACTGCCAAAATCCCAAGTAGAAGAGGCATCATTCAAATGGGACAGACTGACTGGTACAAAGCACAACACAACCAATATATATTTTGAGTTACAGAATATATTTTCAACTTAATATTTTTATAGGCTTCCTGAGTGTCTGAATGAGTTGGTCTCTGATTCTTGTCTCTGCTCTTGGAGCTCTTTTCCTTCTGTTGGGTTGCTTTGCGCAGCCTCAATGGCATGGTTTTTATTTCATTATATTGTCATTATCTCCTAGAAGCCTGTTATTTTCTAATTAGAAACAGAAAAGGAGTGAATCCTGAGGGAAGGGATGGAATGAGTAGAGGGGAAACAGTAATCAAAATATATTGAATGAGAAAAGAATCTATTTTCAATAAATGGAAAAAATTCAAAAAAGAATTAACTATAATGGATCAGTTGCAAATACAAGTTAAAATTACGAAATTCTTACAAATATGGGCAGTAGTGGTGCATGCTTTTAATCCCAGTACCCAAGAGGCAGGTGGACCTGAGTTCAAGGACAGCCTGGTGTACAGAGCAAGTTCCAGGCCAGCCAGAGTTATAGAGAAACCCTGTCTCAAAAAACAAAAACAAAACATTCTTATAAGTACAAGTAAGTTCATTACTGTATTGGTTAGCATTTCTATTGCTTTAATAAAATACCATGATCAAAAGCAACTTGAAGAAAGGGTTCATTTCAGTTTACAGTACCAGGTAGCAATCCATCACTGAAGGAAATTAGAACAGGAAATTAAAGCAGGAACTTGGAGGCAAGAACTAAAGCAGAATCCATGGAGGAATGCTGCCTGCTTACTGGCTTGCTGTCCACAGTTTGCTCAGCGTTCTTTTTCTCCTCCTCCTTCTTATTCTTTTTTTCCTTTCCTTTTGGAGACAAGGTTTTTCTGTGTAGGTCTGGCTGTCTTGGAACTACCTCTGTAGACCAGGCTGGCCTCAAACTCAGAGATCTGCCTGTCTCTGCCTCCAGACTGCTTAGACTAAAGGCATGTACCTCCATTAAGCTCAGCTTATGAAACCCAGAACTACCTGCCCAGGAATGGCACTGCTCATAATGGGAGGGGTGAACCACATTAATTACCAATCAAGAAAATGTTTGACAGACTTGCCAACAGGCCAATCATATATGGAGATATTTTCATTAAGATAGATTCCTTCTTTTTAGCTAACCCTACTGCATGTCAAGTTGACATAAAGATAGCCAGCAAAACTACCTTCAATTTGGTAATGGTGTTTTAATCAAGAAACCAAAAACATAAGCAGCATGGGAAAGAAATAAACTGGAGACTATCAAAATTTAAAAATTTGAAGGGGCAGTATCAAGGAAGTGCAAAGATATTCCTCAGACAGGAAGAAAGTATATGCAAATTAAATAGCCTAGTAGGGGTTTATATCAACAAACAACTGAACTCTTAACTCAGTTAAGACAAACAGACCAATGAAAATGTGGGCAAAGGAAATGAATAGGTTTCCCCCAAAGAATACATACAAGAGACCAGCAAAGAAAAAGCAAGCATTATCAAAACTATAATAGTCTCAGCCACTAGGAAGGCTACAATAAAAACTAACATTAGGTGAGGATGTGAAGAAACAGCACTTTCCTAATTTCTGCTGGGAATTTAAAATGGTATGCTTTGGAAAAGTCTGGCAACTCCTCAAAAAGTTAAGTAGTTATCAAATGACCCAGCAAATTCTACTCATAAAGAATTTAAAAAAATAAAATATATATTCATTCTCTAGGGAGATAGCTCAACTGGTCAAATGTCTGCTATGCAATCATCAGAGTTCAATTCTGAGTATCCATGTAAAAATTCACGCATGGTAGTGTGTGCTTATAATTTCAGCACTGGAGAGGTGGCAGACATAGTTTCTTAAAATTTGCTTGCCCAGGTGGTTTTGCTTAATCCAGGAGCCCCGAGTCCCAGCAGGGACCTTGTATCAGAAAAAAAAGACAAAAACAAAACAAAACAAAAAATCAGAAACACGGTGCACTGCTCCTAGGAACAACCAAGATTATCCTCGGGCCTCCACACACATGCACATACATACACAAATGTACAAATGTGTATGCATATATGTGTATGTGAATGTACATGACATTACTCATAACAGCGAGCACATGGGGATAGCTCAAATGTCTATGAGAAAATAGGTAAGCAAATGCAAATATATTCAAGACAGGAGCAAGTCACTTACACTTGTGAATGACTCTTGAAGACCTAGGCCAAATGAAAGCTGCCACCACAAACACCGTATGTTCTCATTTAATGTACACAAAATACTCAAACAGGCACATGAAACAGGAAGTTGAATGATTGTCTAGAGCTGGGTGGGATGGGAGTGTAGAATGATAGATGGAAAAATGGAAAAGTAGATGTTATTGAGTATGAAATCCTTTCAGGCTGCTGTAGGATATGCCTATATTTTGTCTAGGGTCATCGGGTTAATTTATTTTTGTACCATTTAAAGTCCCGAGTCCGTGAGTCAGTTTCCCAGCCTGAAGACTAAAGTGTATTTACGCATGATACCTTCCTTCCAACTAGCCACATCTATTATCTCTGCCACCCACTCTAAACATATTTCTCCTTTTGCTTTCCTCTCCTGCTAAATGCCTGCTACTACTGAATTTTCAACATGTATTGAATTTCCATCCCCAGCCAAATGTAAATGGCTATCACTGCTTCTTCATTAACAAATATTTAAGGAATATCCACCATGCATGACATACCATGTTACTGTGGGATACAAGCAAAACCACTCTGCCCTCATTGAGCTTACAGTCTAGTATTGTAGTGAACCAATACATAAAGTCATTACCATTAGCAGGATATGAACAGGATAGTATGACAGAAGATACTAAGGGAACACTTACTTATGATGAGGAAATTGGAGTGTAGTTCAGTGTTGGAGCAAACGCTCAGAGGCCCTGGGTTCCAAGATTCTGCACCGAAATTGTTAAGGAATTAAAAAAAAATCCAACAAGAATGATCTAGCAAAGCCCCTGAACAGATGGCTAGGGACTGACTACTTAGTTACATGATCTTGGACAAGTAATTTTGACCATTTCCCTGTTTGCAATATAGAGATAATGGTGTGAGTTTTACAACAAACTGAAGAACTGTCTCCCATAGGCTGATCTATTTGAAAGCTTGGTCCTTTGCTGTTGATGCTGGAAGGGAAAGTTACAGAAACTTTGAGGTGGTAGAACATTGCTGGAAGAAGTAACATTAATTTCCAGCTTTGAGGTTTCATAGCCTGGCCCCACTACCTCTTCTTTCTACTTCCTGTGCTCAAATGAAATGGGACCAGTCAACTTCTTGATGTCCTGGCTATGATGAACTGTATCTCTTCTGGAACTTGTAAGCAAAATAAATCTTTCTTCTTTTCTGTTAGGGTGCTTCAACAAAATAACAGAAAGTTAACTAATACACTATCCATCAGGAAGCTCTCCAGAACTATTCCATAAGGCCATTCAAGTTCTCCCTCTTGCAGGCAATGTATCTACAACAGCAACCCAGCAGCAACTACCTCTTAAGCAGAATTGTATGGATGCACCAGTGAGTAAGCGGTGGAGTAACAGGCCCTAGGCGGTATTGTTCTGTACCATGGTGATTCCCAAAACAGATGACTGGTTAAGAAGGGAATGGGCAACTGTGAGTAGAATATACACACTACAGAGAAAAGACAAAAATGGATGAAAAAGCAATTTGAATTTAACAGCAGAAAAACGGAAAGGCCTGACAGTTCTTCCTAAGTATCTCACGCCTAAACAGTCTCCCTAAATGACATGCAATTGTGCCTGTCAACAGCAGCATGACTCTCCCAGAGTCGAGAGTAGGGCAGAAACCTGCATATACTCCTTCAATTTCTGTGGTCTTCATCTAAAACCAGTCTTTAAATTAGTGTCATCTTAATTGAGACCAAGGATATTTTATCTTTCAGTTGGTTTAGGTCAGACTCTCTAGCTTTCTAGGTCAAAGTCAGCACTTACCCTGTCAGGAAACATACTGAAATCTGTTTCATTTATCAATGAATGAGATACTAGTTTAAGTTCGTAGTACAATTACTAAGAATCCTTGACCTTTCAGAACTGGATTATAAACTTCCAAGCCTGGAATTAGTCTCAGTACTTTATGGTAAGTACACTTTATGGTGACCAAAATAAAAGTACTCACACGGAGGCAAAACTAACTGCTGTAGGCTGTCTTCTGACCTCGACACACCTGTTGTGGCACCTGTGCACACACATACACACACTGAAAGAATACATTAGAAAAGAATGCAAAGTGAAAGGCAGTGGTTCTGTCTTAGCTTTACCACCTTNACCTTACAAGAGGTGCTCATCATTTAAGGGCTGTCCTTAGGCACAAAATGTTTAGCACAAAAATAATCAAAACTTAGTCTGACATTCAGATGATATCTTCACAGTGCTAAGTAAAGTCATGTGAAAAGTCACTTGAGTATCCACATACAGTAACTTCAGGAACATGTCAGACAAGTGTAGTCAGCTCTCCATATCCATTCATCCTGTGTCCAAGGATCCAATTAACTGCAGAGTTCTACTGCCAGAGTAAGGGCTGAAACAGCACTTTGAGAACAGACTCCTTGTATTCCCTACATAGCATTTATATTAGGCATATTCAGTCTGATTTAACATATATGAATACTATGTCAGTTTTACGCAAATACTAAGCCATTTTATGAAACTCTGGCATTGTGGAT